>PJEM01015328.1:0-30558 GCA_004023845.1 Helogale parvula | reverse complement strand
TATATACAATGGAGTACTATATGGCAATGAGGAAGAATGAAATATGGCCATTTGTAGCAAAGTGGATGGACCTTGAAATAAGCGAAATAAGTCAGGTAGAGAAGGATAGATACCATATGTTTGCACTCATAGGTCTAACAGGAGAGACCTGGCAGGGGACCATGGGGAAAGGAAGGGGGAAAGAGAGCGGGGGGAAAGTGAGGGACACAGGTCAAGGGAGGCTACTGAATACTGAAAAGGAACCATGGACTGAAGGGGGAGGGGGAGGGAGGGAGGGAGGGAGTGATGGTCATGGTGGGGGGAACTTGTGGGGAGAAGCACTGGGTGTTATATGGAAACCAGTTTGACAATAAACTGTTAAAAAGATAATCAGGAAAACAATGAACAAAATGGCAATAAATATACCTATAAATAGTTACTGTAAATGTAAAAAAAAGTTAAAGAAAACATTAATGATGCTTTTTTGCATAAAGAGAAAAATCAATTCTTAAATCTATATGAAATTTCAATGAATCTTGAGTAGTCAAAACCATCTTGAAATAAAAGAAGAGTCGGATGTGTTACACTTTCTGACTTCAATTCTTACTACAAAGCAATGGTAATAAAAAACAGTGTGAGTGGCGCCTGGGTGGCTCAGTTGGTCAAGTGTCCGACTTCAGCTCAGGTCATGATCTTTCAGTTCATGAGTCCAAGCCCCACATTGAGCTCTTTGCTGACACCTTGGATCCTGAAGCCTGATTCAGATTTTGTGCCTCCCTCTCTCTCTCTCTGCCCCTCCCCAACTCATGCTCTGTGTCTGTCTCTGTCGCTGTCTCTCTCTGTCTCTCAAAAATAAATAAATAACATTTAAAAATGAAATTTTTAAAAAGTGTGAGGTTAGAATAAAGACAGACATACAGACCAGTGTAATAGAACAGAGAGCCCAGAAATACACCGTTGCATGTGATCATGGTACCAAGATTATTCAAGGGGGGAAAGATGGACATTTCAACAAATAGTGTTGAAAAAACTGGATATCCAAAGGGCAAATATTGTACAATCCCACTTGCAGTAGTCAAATTTACAAAGATAGAAAATAGAAGGTGGTTCCCAGGGGCTATGAGCAATGGGGAACAGGGAGTTATTGTTTAGTAGGCAAGGAGTTTCAGAGTGGGAAGATGAAAAAAGTTCTAGAGATGGATGCTGATAGTAGTTGAACAATAATACGAATATACTTAAAGTCATTGAACTACACACTTCAAAATGGTAAAAATGGTTAGACAAGATTACAAAAAATAAATTTGTTAAATAGAAGAAAACTGGAAATATAGAAGAAGCCTTAATAAACATTTATTATTCTTTTATGATTATTGTCGTTCTAAATAAACATGAGAATTATAATCCCTCCAACAGAAGCAGAAACTAAACATAGCAAAGGCATGACCATACAATTGCAAAAAGAAAACAAAAAACAGATGAAGAAGGAAGGAAGGAAGAAAAGAAGGAAGGGAAGGTGAAGGAAGAAGGGAGGGAGGAAGGAAGGAGGGAGGAAGGAAGGAGGGAGATAGCCAAACAGGTACTGGTGACAGAGGGGAAGCAAAGAAGAATAAAACAAAATAGAATTGAAAGTATTAGGATAATAATGAGATGAGGTGAGAATTAGTCTGAAGCCAGGTCTTGCTAAGAAGCTTGCAGAACTATTTAAACAAATGATAAAGAAGTGATTACAATTTAAGAAGGATTAAGCATTTAGCAGGTTACTTATATAAGACTGTTTTGTAGGTTTGAAGGAACAAAGGAGTGGCAACATGTCAGTTCTTTGCATTAGAGATCTTTGTATCAGAACTTTCCTCAGAAGAAGCAGAAGGTTGAAGCCAGAGTGGGAATAAGGAGAGAGCAAATACAACCTTGTTTCTTTCCTTTAAGAGTTAGGGGGAAAAAATGAATAACTAAGATTGACATAACAATGTTCACAGGCATCCAGTTCTTCCTTACTTCTGGAGGCATGACCATGTGCCTAGTTTTGGATAAAGAAAATATGAGGGCAAATAATACATGTCACTTCCAGGCTAAAGCATTTAATACTCTGTCCTTGATTCTCCAGCCCTCTGTGAATGCTATAATGGATTCTGAGCTTTGTATTAAGAAAATGACATGATAAGATGCTGGTGCCTTTGTCCACTTGTATTCTTGAGGGCTTTTGGCAAGCAGAGCTCACCTCACCAACCTTATTTGGACACCTGGCACGAATAGGACTAATCTTTTGATTTTGTTAAACTTCTAAAAGCTGGAGGTTTTATTTTACTGCAGCATAACTTAAACTAACCTGAATAATGCATTATCCAACATCACCTTTTCATCATCAAAGGAGAAATTCACAGCAGTGCCCAATCGCAAGTGAAGATTCTTTTCAGACAGACAAGTCATACTGTGCAATAAATTTCCTTTTCAAGCTTAGAGAAAGAGATGAAGGCACAAGACCACCAGTGGCTCCATGGACATATAGCTAATGACCACTGTGAAGCTCTTGAGTTTATAAAACACCTCTTATGAAATGTTCAGAGACTTTTAACCCTTTGCATTCACAGAGAAAAATTAATTTGCTGCTTTGGTTTTGTCATGCAACCACTTTTGGATTTCTACCATAGAAATGAAGCTCCTCCTATTTTAAGTAGAAGTAAAGGAAGGAAAGTCAAATGTCCTGGAAAGAGAAAAATAAAGTTTTTTTCTCCTTGTAATCTTTTCTAAGGCAAGAAAGATGGAAAATCACAGGAATGTGATCATCCTGTAAAAGAACAGTCCCTATGCAGTAAGAATAATTTATTTTAGGGAGCAAGTGGAGTGTTCAGTCTAAGCATCTGACTTCAGCTCAGGTCATGATCTCACAGTCTGTGATTTCGAGCCCCAACTTGGGCTCTCTGCTATCCGCACATAGCCCACTTTGGATCCTCTGTCTATCTCTCTCTGCCCTTCCTGCACATACGTGCCAAAATTTTGTGGTGCGAAGACTCCATCATTAAGATTTACCTCAATGTCAACAGTTAAAATGATGACAAAAGTAATATTCTTAATAAATAAGGAGCATCTACCAATCCATAAGAAACCATTAAGAAGACTTCAGTATATACATGGGAAAGCTAACTAACTTGCTTGTCTAGATTCCTATTTAGCTAATGAGAAGTAAGCAGAAGACACTGGTTGGAACATGAATGAAGTTTTTATAAGGAAATAGACTAACCAATATGCATGTGGGTGCTTTGTCCTTTAAATCTCTTCCTCCTTCCTGAAATCTGGGTAGGAAGTTTAGCGATGAAGGCACTGTGCTGGGACCAGGAGAGAGAATGGTATATAAAAAACATGGCAACTCAGGAAAACAGTAGTAGTCTGAGTCCTTGATTGTAATACTGTAATATCCATTTCAGCCCTGACTTGCCTGTATCAAGATTTCTAATTGATAACAAATCAGCCCATGCTTGTTTGAGTTACTTTTAGTCATATGTTTTGTTACCTGCCGACAAATACTATTCTATGCAACAGACACTGCTCTAAACTCTTTAAGATATTTTTCACTGTAATCTTTTTTTAATTTGTTTACTTTGAGAGAGAAAGAGAGAGCATGAGCAGAGGAGGAGCAGAGAAAGAGGGAGAGAGAGAATCCCAAATAGACTCTGTGCTGTTAGTACAGAGCCTGAGGCAGGGCTCGAACCCACAAACTATGGGATCATGACCTGAGCTACATTTGAAAGTTGCATGCCTAACCGAATGAGCCACCCAGCCTCCCTATTTCACTTGCAACTTTTAAAGTGACCTAATAGGTAGGGCCATTTTCCTTTATAGGCAGTTGATGAAATTGAGGCCCGGGTTACAGGCCTTCCTCCCCCAGATCTATCAGGCCTGTGTTATGATTCATTCTTTCAGCTTCACAGCTTCCAAAAGAATCTGGTTCACAGGTTTCCAATCTGCTACTTCAGTAATGGGCATTATGCCCTCCAAACCAGAAATCTACTTCCACATAGTAGATTGTTTTGGGCTAATTACATGTATAATCTCGGACAAGTGAGTGCATGTCTCACCCTTGTTTCCTGACAGAGTTGTTTAAGGATTCAATCCATTAATGCACTGGTAGGGCCTAGCCTTTCCCAACAGCTAATGCTTATGTAGATTACCTACATATATGCCAGGCACTGATTTAAAAGCTCCATAGACTAACAACAAAAGGGGTAAGAGGTATTGTATCATTAGCCTAAGTTTAGAGCTGAAGAGACAGAGCCAGGGAGAATGTAAGTGATTTGCCAAGGCTGTTCTGAGAATGATAAAACAGGAATTCTAGCCTCAGAATCAATGTCTACACTCAACCCCCCAAGCCACATGGGTGAGTCCATTCCCATGGCCTCATCTTGCATTCGTGTTCTTTGTAATGACTGGTCACACCCTCCTAAGGGACCATAGCATCCTGCTGTCGCAATGGAAAGTTCCCATGGGACTCACTCCCCTCTCTGCACACTGTGACAATCAGCACGTGTGCCCGCACACTTGCCCGGGGCCTCTCTCTGCAGCCAAAATGTGCATGGCATCACTCTCTCCCAACACCAAACTAATTATGTTCCCGGTCACAACCCTCATTGCCTACAACAAGTCAAACGTCTAATTACACTCTCCCAGCAAGGCATCTTATTAGGGCCTCGACCGAGCATCTCATTCTGACTTCCCAGCCAAACATCTCATTACAAGGCCTGGACACATCTGACTTCCCACAGAGCCACCATCTCATTACAGTTTTCAGGAGCACACATATGAACCTAGGATTTGAGACACTTATATCATTATTCTGCTCTGTCATATCCCATTTCACACCAATTCTCGAGGACCCATTTGTATACATTTCAGAGAGACGGGCCTTGTCCAGGACCAAGGTGCCTGGGAGAACACAATTAGAAAAGGCATCAGAAATCATGTGTTTAGATCAAAACTACAAAAGCAGCAATGTTGTCTCCATGCAAAATTGTCAAGGTTGAAAAAATCTTCAGCTATGAAACACTGATAGCCTGTACATTTTTCTAATTTTTTCCTGAAAAATATAAACACACACACACACACAAACACATTCCCTTATACACTTAACTGAAAAAGAAAATTAGTAAATACAGAAAAAATAATCATCAATAACACTACCATTCTAATGTAACCAGAAACTTTAGATTGTTTTGGTTTTTTGGCTATATATGGTGTGCGGTGTGCATGTATGGGGTAGGTAGAATGATGGCTCCAAGAGAGTTCTACATTCTGGTCCCTGTGACAGAAGTTGTTACCTTCTGGCAGAAGGAACTTTGCAAACGTAATTAAGGATACTAATCAGTTGACTTTAAGATAGGAAGGTTATCCTGAAATTATCTCAGTGAGCTTAATATAATTCACATATTCCTATAAGAGCAGCAGAAGAAGGCAGGGTAAGAAGTGGCATCCAGAGGGATGACAATCATGAGGCTGTTGCACTGGCCACTGTTGTCCTGAGGACAGAGGGAGCCTTGTGTGGAGAACACGGAGGCCTCTGCCTCACAGCCACAAACAGCTGAATTCTGCCCACGACGTTAATGAGATCAGAAACGAATCCTTCAGAACTTGCACAAAGGAACGCACGCTGGCCAAACCTTGATTTTAGCCTTGAGGTCCTATTCACCTTGTGGTCGACTTCTGAGCAACAGAATGATAATAGGGTAAGTAAGTATTACTGTAACCTGATAAAATTATCGTCGTATGCTATGTGTCCATAGACAACTAATACAACGCACAAAATTTTTATAAAAAGAAATTTGTACTATCAATCATATTTTAAAGCCCCTTCACATAAGAAATATATTGAAAATACTTTGCATATTGCAAAGACACACTTACAAAATATTTAATGTCTGCATATTTTGTTTATTATCTGGATTATAATTTATATAAATGACTATCTGTGGACATATAGATGGCCGTTACTTTTGCCATTGAGAATCAATGCTATGATAAAAGGAAGGTCTTTGTGAGCCTCTTTGTAAAATGACTTGGATAATATATGTGAAATCACTGTTTAAATTTTACATGAATAAATAAATGCAATAACTAACTAACACAAGCAAGCAGATCTTTGCTTTACACATAGTCCATACTTAGTTTTAAAATTAATTTTTTTATTATTTATTTTTGAGACAGACAGAGAGAGAGAGAGAGAGAGAGAGAGAGAGAGAGAGAGAGAGCATGAGTAGGGGAGGGTCAGAGAGAGAGGGAGACACAGAATCTGAAGCAGGCTCCAGGCTCTAAGCTAGCTGTCAGCAAAGAGTCCGATGCAGGGCCCAAACCCACCAACCCTGAGATCATGACCTGAGTTGAAGTCAGACACCCAACTGATGGAGCCACCCAGGTGTCCTGAGCTTTGCCTTTTATAATAGATGTTTTCATGGGTTACACACTCTAAATAATTAAATTACAAGTTAAAAGAAAGCATGTCTTTGAATACTGATAGAAGCTTCGTAGATGTTTACAGACATACAGATGGCCATCTGACCGCCAAGCATCCTTGTTCCTTTTCTTTTGTGTAAAATAGTTTCTAGCAAATGACTGCTCAGCCATGAACTTTATTTCCCACACAACTATGCAGGTGACAGGTGAGCAAAAGATGATATGGGTCACTTTCAGGCTAACATGCTGGTCCCACCCATCCTCACTGTATCTGCTCACACTTAGCCAGGGATCCAGCAGAGATGTTCAAAACATGAAGAAATTGCACAGCAAACAGATATACAAAGCTTAGTCTGTGAGTCACTGCTTGGAGGTGAATCACAGTATGTTTGAAATTTTATGTGAACGAGTAATATATTTCTATGGTGTTAATTTGGATTTTATAAAATACATGAGATAGCATTACCTTAATGAGTGCATTTTACCTCTTTAAGGAGTATAAGATGAATGGCAAATGGAAAAATGAGATGCCTGATGGCTCAGTTAGTTAAGGGTTCGAGACAGTTTGGCTTAGGTCATGATCTCAGTTTGTAGGTTCGAGCCCTGCATCAGGATCTGTGCTGACAGCACGGGCCTGCTTGGGATTCTCTCTCTCTCTCTCTTTCTCTCTGCTGGTCCCTCTTTCATGCTCTCTCTCTCTCAAAATAAATAAATAAGCTTAAAAAAACTGTGAATACAAAATTAACTTATAAGAAGTAACTATGGATTAACTACCTGCTAAATGGGAGTGGATTGGGTTGACCATGCTCACATTCACAGAAGATTGAGAGGCAGATCAGAGGGTTATCACTTGATAGGTTGCACAAGAATTTTAACTATCCATTCTATCAATATTTCCAGAGAACCTCTTTTGTTCCAGGTCTTATCCTGGGTTCCAAGACTACAGAGTAGGAATGAAAATTTGAGTACTCTCTAGTAGCCCTGGATTAAATAAGAGAGATGGACAAAAATCAATCAATAACAATTCAGGAATGTAGCTGTTATGATTTAAAAGAAAAATTTAGTTCTCAGTCTATTAATTTTTTTTCCTAGAAAGGTAAATTTCGTATGAGATTCAAAATAAAAATAAAATTTAAATACATAGACCATCCTGGTAGGGAAGCCCAAACTGAACACTAACAAAGCTTTGTAAACCAAGCCCAAGAATGGGAATGAGTAACTTTTATTAGAGGAGACCTGCCTCATTTCTGGAGGATTTATTCAAGAGAAATGGTATAGGAAGTGCAATATACTTGTATTATTTCTAGTGGGAAAATAAATTTGATATAAAAGAAGTCAATGTTTTCCAGGCCCAAACCAGCATTTCACCTAATGGAAAAACAAAGATGATTGTTGTCAGGGACTACATAAGAATGGTCATGGCTTCCAAACACGTGTAATATTGTATCGGAGCTATTTGGTATTGAAATTGCTAGAAAAATGAAATTTCACGAATTGCCGTAGAAAAGAAAATATAAGACTGAATTTGCATAGGATATGATTATAATTATATATCTTGAAAACTGAGTCAATGGGAAAACTGCTCCTTGGCCAGGAAAATGTACAAAACGTATATGGCACATCTTGTCCAAGGAGAACATAAGGAAGGAATCAAAGGCCACCGGGACCATGCATAAGGACGCACACCCCAACTTGAAGGGACTCTAACTGCCAAAGACAGGATGATTTGAGCCTCTGTTAGTATCACAATGGCATTGGATTAAAACTCATCGAGTTATGTTTGAATCTGTAAGCTCCTGATGACACTTTGAAAGCAACATTGATTGGACATCTTTTGAGAATACTAAAGAAGCCACTTGTTATTTTGAAAATTAGAAGATAAAAGGGAAGAATCAAGCATTTATCTTTTCCTGTTTGAGCAGCTCCTTGGAGTAACAGAATAGTTGACAAGAAGTTTCTCTTAGGAAAGTTTTCCAGCCAGTAGAGGAAGAAGGATCCTTAAAATTAAGATATTACTATTTGCAACCCTTAATCGATCCATGAACTTCACTCATAATTATCAAGCGTTGCTAATATAAAAAGATAAACATGAGTGTGTGTATTTCCTGAAGCAATTATCACCTGTGCAGTAGCCTTAAATGAATAATTTAATTAATGGATGAGTCTGGCTACCCATGTATAGGAAATAAAGAGACAGAGGAATAAATCAAAAGGCACCATGAATATACATCTTTCAATATCCCGACTTTTGGAAATTCTATAGAACTAACCTGGTTTCCTTGAAGATTACATTAGGAAAACATAATGAGGGGAATATTAGACAAGTCTATATGTAAGCACACAAATTCAACACTAAATATTTAATAATATAATGAAATAATTGTTAATTTAGCTCTGGTGTGATAATATTATGGTGTTTTGTTTACAAAAAGAACCCTTATCTATCAGAAATATGTAGTTAAATATTTATAGGTGAAATGATGCAATGTTTGGAATTTCCCTCACAGATAAATAAGATTGTCCATGAGTCAACTGGTTCTCATTGGAGCTGGCTGTGTGAAAATGCAATGTACCATTTTCTCTTTCTTTGTATGTGTTTGAAAGTTTCTAAAGTATTTTTTTAACTACAAGTGTTTTAATAAATTAAAATAGTCAAGATTGCAAAGGATACAGAAGTGCTGATGCATAGGAGCACATGTACCCCAATGTTCATAGCAGCACTTTCTACAATAGTCAAATCATGGAAAGAGCCTAAATGTCTATCACCTGATGAATGGATCAAGAA
The DNA here is from genome assembly GCA_004023845.1 of Helogale parvula. NCBI lineage: Eukaryota > Metazoa > Chordata > Mammalia > Carnivora > Herpestidae > Helogale > Helogale parvula. The sequence goes on along the minus strand of PJEM01015328.1, from coordinate 21,356 downwards.
GATGTGGTATTTATACACAATGGAGTACTACATGGCATTGAGAAAGAATGAAATCTAGCCATTTGTAGGAAAGTGGATGGACCTCGAGGGCGTCATGCTAAGCGAAATAAATCAGGCAGAGAAGGACAGATACCATATGTTTGCACTCATAAGTCTAACAGGAGAAACCTAACAGAGGACCATGGAGAGAGGTAGGGGGAAAGAGAGCTGGGGAGAGTGAGGGACACAAATCATGAGAGACTATTGAATACTGAAAATGAACTGTAGACTGAAGAGGGAGGTTCGGGAGGGAAGGGGGTGATAGTCATGGTGGGGGGCACTTGTGGGGAGAAGCACTGGGTGTTATATGGAAACCAATTTGACAACAAACTATTAAAAAAGATTGCAAAGGATATGATAAAATAATTCATTGTATGCACTGTTTGTTAAGGTATAAACTGCTCTACAATTCTGTTGGAAAAGAATCTTGTCATTATAATTAAAAAGATAAAAGACATACGCCATTGACCTAATAATTCTAAAAGCAGAAATCTAAAGATATAATCATAAATACAAATAGGAACATATGTCTCACATTATTTGTTAAAGTAAAATATGGAGGCTAGTGAAGCATCCAATAATATAACAAATAAGGAAGTTATATCTATACAACTGAATATCACATACACATATATAATATTCTCAAGAGTTTTAATGTCATGAGAAGCTTAACACATGATGTAATGCAAATTGCATAAGCGGGATTCTACATGAAGCTGTGTGATTGCACCAATGTAGGAAATATATGTGTATTCAACCATCCCAGTCATGTTATTTCAACTTGCATTCAGTAAGTGACTTCTATGAGCTGACCACTATAAAAACTGCTGGGGATACGGTGGTTAAAAAAATTAGATGGGGGTGCTGGGTGGCTCAGTTGGTTAAGAATCCAACTCTTGGTTTCGGCTCAGGTCATGATCTTGCAGTTTGTGAGTTTGAACCATGCATCAGGCTCGGTGCTGACAGTGCAGAGCTTGCTTGGCATTCTTTCTTTTCCCTCTGTCTCTCCTCTGCTCATGTTCTCTCTCCCTTTCTCAAAAAAATAAATAAACTTAAAAAAATTATATGGTCCCTAAGCTCAAAGGGTCTTTGAGCTCACTTGATTCTGTGGCAAAAGATCAGATGTAATAACAAGCAAAACGTAGGATTTTTTTATTGATGTATTCACATACATGGAAATGGACAGGAAATTACAAATAGTAAGTATTATGGAATGCATTACCTTAAAATAATCATGGAAGTACACATGAGTGTAGCAGTGGTGAAGTCTGATTCTGGAACATCATAAATGAATAGGATTTACTTATTCAATGAGTAAATATTCACTATTTATTCAATAAGCTATGAAGAGTGTAGGGAGAAAAATAAAGGAAAACATCTAGAAAGAAAAACAGAATAATCAAGAGGAAGAAGGTCATCATATGGTAAATGAAAGCAGTGTAGTACAATAGGCATATGGCTTCCAATCTAATTTTGGCAAGGAAGTCAGTCTCCAGAGGAGCTATGGCATAGAGACTCAGGGTAGCAGATGTGTTTTGGGATTTGGGGGAGATTTAGTGTTTTCCTTCCATACTTCTCCTGTAGCTGACAAACTCAAACAAAAAATAAAGATGGAAAAATTTAGATGTGAAGTTATAGGCTGGAGACATGTAGGTGTTTCATTGGAGGGGGTAGCAAGTGAGGAAAAAAAAAGACATATCTTAAGAAAGATTAAAGAGGGGTGTGTGAGTAGCTCATTCAGTTAAGGATGCAACTCTTGATTTCGGCTCAGGTCATGATCTTGCGGGTTTGTGAGTTTGAGCCCCACATCAGACTTTGTGCTGACAGTGTGGAGCCTGCTTAGAACTCTTTCTCTCTCTCTCTTTCTGCCCCTCCCCAATTCTCTCTCTTTCACTCTCAAATAAATAAGTAAATAAAAACTTAACAAAAAGAAAGATTAAACAGGCATCAGTGAATGGATCAATGACAGAGAAGAACAAGAAGTCAGGAAGGAAACCTTGTAGTCAACGATTACAGCCATCAAGCAAGGGGTGTACAGAATGTGAATAAAGGAGCTTACTAGGGATCAAAGCATTGTGAACCTGTGACTATTTAAAAGAAGAAGTGACAAGACTAATAAGCTGTAAGTGATGAAGGAGAAAGATGGTTTCGTACATGCAGGCTGAGACGAGGAAAGAATTATGCTATTACTCATTAGCAGTCGAGGAGTATTTTGAAAATAAACCATGTGGAAATCACAGGCTCTGTGACATTTTCTTAAAGAGTGTCGAAACGGCTCTGTCTCTAAGCAAAGACCCACACACCCACATCCCGATATTTGGGATACACTTGCTCATTTGCTTACTCTACATGCATCAACCTCCAGGAGCCAAATGCTAAGCTAGTAAAGGTTATAAAGGAGATAAAGAACTAGTAAAGCATATTTTGAGCATCAAATTGGCCATTTCTAAGATGATGTGCCAATCATTTAGTCAGAAGTGGTAAGTATTCTCAACCATTTTTATGCCACACAATATACACAGATACAAAATCAACATAAAGAAAAATGTTATTTATGTATTACCCCTGTGGATTTTTTAAAATTTTTATTTATTTGTTAAGGAATCACTACATTTAATGTGGGGCTCGAACTCATAACCCTGAGGCCAAGAGTCAAATGCTCCACCAACTGAGCCAGTCTGGAGCCCCTCATGTGTATTTTATCTATGGAGCAGCACCATTTAATAGAGAAGTGGAGCCCTTTATCCTAGGCAGAACTCCTAGAATATTGGAAAAGGAACTGCATTATTTTAGAACAAAACTATGCAGGTCCTGACATTAATGCACTTGACTTCTGTTCTTCTGTTTTCTCATACATTTTAAATGAACAGGTATAAAATACCTTGCATATGCTGAATTCTAGTTTTTGTACATTAGTTAATAAATCAATATTTCACCCTATTTCAGGTTGGCATTCTGATATCCATTGGTTGGCTTGATAGGTATTTTCATATCTGTAAGGACAGGACTGTTTTGTGAATATTGCTGCATCTTACCTTGTGACTTAATAACAAAGAGAAGAAAATGGAAAAATGGAAGTGCTGATGTAAGTGATAAGAACTCAGTGTTTCTTAAACCATGGAATTGAGACTAAAAATCATCTTCTGTGCTGATAAGAACAAGTCCTTAGCTTCCATCAGATTGATCTCTGTAAACCTGAGCTATTAAAGAGGAAAAAAAAAGTTGAGGAAATAAGTAATAGTGGAAATATTCAAAATCGATGTATTATTAAATGCATTAAACAGTTTTAGTTTTCTATAGCTGAAAGTCATGGTTACAATGAAAGACAACAATTTGATTTTCTCTATTTGATAATTGTGCACCTTTAGAGAAATGTGTTGTTATGAAGTGGAGGACAAAACTGCAAGTTCGGAATTTCGGTTCTGAGAGGCACTTTTCATTCACTATTATATTCAAGACTCACAACAACCCTGTGTGGGGATTATTATCACCCCTATCTCACTGATGACAAAACTGTAGCTTGTAGAGGTTATTAAATTGACTGTGTTAAACCACTTATGAATGATAGAACCAATGCTCAAATCACATACTGACCATATACCTGTATCCACATATATATTTGCTACAAGCTACAAAATTTCCTGAAAACACATTTTTTATAAAACCAGAAAATTCTTTTCCTGGAAAATTGTTGTTGTAAAAAAGACTTTGCTAATATAGGTGTGATCATCAATGAAGAATGCAATTCCCAGGAGAAGAAGTGAGAGATGGGAAGTGTTGAAGAGAGGGTCAATATAAGAATGAATCAAAGGTGTGGCCAGCACTGTAAGTGCTCTGTCTACAGAACGTTCAAGAAGACACATGCAATAAGACACAGGAGGTGGATCCCAACTGGAGTAAGGTGACACGTTTACCCATGGGATCCCATCCCCACTGGTTGAAAGTTTTCTGTATAGGAACATGATACTGCATCCCCCCCCCCCCCTTCCCGCTTCTGGTCATGTATGCCTGGGTACCCTGCAAACTTCCACAGGAAGTAGGAGACAAGAGGGACGTAAGCCTAGCCCTGAGGCAAGACCCTCATGGGTTGCTACTGTTTAAAGTATCCAGGACCCACACAGAACTGGTCTCTGTAGGAATGGCAGGGATAAGGATAGGAAAGGCCAAGATGAGATGAACTGGTGGTGCATGGAGCTGACAGATGTACACAGATATTGGGATGCACACAATACAATGTGTGTGTGTGTGTGTGTGTGTGTGTGTGTGTAGATACACATGACCATTCATTCAGCAAGTCATTCAAAAATATTTTTTTAAACCTGTAGTAGGACAAATATTGTGCTAGAAAATGGGAAACACGCACACACACATACACAGACACACACACACAGAGTCCTAGTCATCAACCACATGAGGTGTATTGAGGAAAGGAGATAGACATGCAAACACCAGCACTGTCTTCCGTGCCTACTAGAATTTCATGAGCAATCCTCAAGGCATGTAGGCGACCAATTCTCCCTGTAGGGAAGCTGAGTAAATAGGAGCTGGTATTTACAGCTTATCAAGGGTTTAGCTTTGACATCAATGCAAAGCTGCTTTTCTAATATGAGAGGATGGCCTGAACACCAAAGCAAGAACTGAAGGTTTTAGGTGGACACATGGCATAATTCCTATTTCCATGTCTTTTTGTGGTAGAGACTACTACAGTAAGTGAAGTGGTGGATGGGAGAAACATTAATGATGATTGAGAAACCATTAAGAAATAACAATCATTTAGACAAGATATGATAAAGATCTGTAGTAAGATTTCAGAGGAGGAAAGAATGTAAGAGATGTTTCAGCAAAAGGATGAGTAGAATGTGGGGACGAGTGGGTGAATGGGAGGAAGAGAGGTGAAGCAGTCAGGGACACTTGCTAGGAGTCTCTCTGAGTAACTGCATGAGTAGTGATATCATTCAACAAAGGTGCCCCCAGGAGAAGCTAGTTTGGAGAAGGAATAGGAGAATTAACAAGTTTCTGTTTTCCTGTGTTTGAGGTGCTCTGTGTTCGTGCGTATTGCCAAGTGTAGATGACAGATTAGCTATTAATTGCATAGAGGTCTCCAGATTCCAGCAACAAATCTGTGTTTGTTGAAGCCCAGCATTAGATGAATAAATGCAGCAAGGACACAAAACCTTGAAAGAAAGGCTGAAAACAGAATGTGGGAAATCAGCATTTATGGCAGAGAAAGAGGGGCTGGTGATGTCTGCAGAGAATAATCAGAGAAAGAAGGCCACAGAAAACCAAGAAAGAGAATATTTTAGGATGATTATATTCAGCGTTCCCAACAATGCTGTGTAGAGATCAAAAAATTTTTTACAAAGACATCATTGTATTTTAGCTGTTATAGATCAGTGATGGCCCTGGGGTAACAGCCAAGGAATGTGACCAGTCAAGGTTGGACCCAGTGAATTAGATGTTGAGTGGATGTGGGTCTAGGGGTGGGATGGGAGAAGGTAAGGGCAGAATTGAGGCAGCAAGCATTGTGTAAGGAGAAACATCAATATAATATGGTTGGTGGAGGAAATCTGGTCAAGGTAAATTTTCTTTAAAAAAATGTTTAAGATGTTAGCATGCAGAGAAATTCCAGCCAGGGAAGGAAAGACTCTACGTTATGGGAAGGCAGATGATTAACAAGTCAGGATTCGAAAGTCAGTGTGAGCAGGTGATGCTTTATGCCTTTATAGTGCTTATTTTTTGTCTTGACTCTGTTGAAGATCACTTGTGTGTGGTTTGACCTGCTTGCTTCATGTCTGTATGCCTTTAAAGTTTGGATTATGTGTGCTATGGATTTATTCTGGAACTGACTAAGGATACTTTACCCTAAGCATTTAAATCATCACACCCTAAGAGAATATGGTGCAGACTTTTGCTCTAATTGGTGTTTATCCCCAGCCAATTTCAGAAATTGCTAGCTATTCTGATAGTGATAGGGGCCTTGGGAGTCTCCCAGGAGCTTCATCAACAGTCCGAAGCAGGAAAGGTTGTCACCTCCTCGATCCTCATATTCACCACCTGGTGACCCCCCTGTGCCAACTCCCCAGACACATCCTGGAAATCCTGCTTCAAAAGACAACCATCTTGTTTAGAATGACATTCCTATTCTAAAGCAAACAAAAATATCCAGGGCATGCTTAGTGCTCTTTTGTATGCTATATGGCACTGTGACTTCATTGCAGAAAAGCAGAACACTGATCTTTGAAATCTTAACTACACAACAAAATGGACATTGGGCAATGGCATCTAATTAACAAAGAGGAAGCTAATTAGTACCAAGGGTTAGAGCAGGTGATGGTTTCCTCTAACTGCCTTTGGCACCTGCTGGCAGCTCTGTAGCAAACCTTTCCTTCTTTATCACTTGAGAATTTTCAATCTGATTGCCCCATTAAGAAACAGGGTACAGTGGGGCCCCTGGGGTCTCAGTCAGTTAAGCATCCAACTTCAGCTCAGGTCATGATCTCACAGGTTCATGAGTTTGAGTCCCATGGCAGGCTCCCTCTCTTTCTCTCTGCCCCATCTCCCCACCCCCAAACTGTCTGTCCTTCTCTCTCTCAAAAATAAATATTTAAAAAAGGAAAGAAAGAAAGAAAGAAAGAAAGAAAGAAAGAAAGAAAGAAAGAAAGAAAGAAAGAAAGAAAGAAAGAAAGAAAGAAAAGGAAAGAAAGAAAGGAAGAAAGAAAGAAAAAGCGAAAGAAAGAGGGAACGGAGAGGTAACCACCAAGTTAGGTCACCCTCAACAGCGCTCACAGACACAAGATCCTAAGTCATGCTGCAGAAATTCTGAAGGCATCCCCATCACATATGCTTAGCAGAACCAATTCTCCAGCAGGCCAGCGAAAGCAACGTTAGGATAAAAGTGTTCACAGTTTTCATGCCCACATTTATTTTGTTGACAACTCCAGTTTGTTTCTATGTCAAAGGAGGTCTCACAGTTAATGAGATTGGGGTGATTTTATCACGAGTGCCTGAGGCTAACTCTTTGGTATAACCATCAGGCTGCGATAATGTCCCTTTAATTTCTTTTTAATTTCAGAAAGGAGCACATTATTTAAATTAAGTGAGGAACTAATTTCAGTTTTCAAACACTGGGAACCAGAAGCACAGAAGGAAATGTGTTGTATAAAATATTATAACCTATAGAAGTCCACATTGTGTGGTATAATACACAGGAGTATTCCATTGGTTCAAACAAACAAACAATGACAACAACAAAAAAACACCACAATTCTAGCTTAAGTAGGAAAAAGAAAGCACTGGGTCAGAAATCAACAGAAAAAGAACAAAGACCTTGGAACCAGGGACAGGCATTGAATTGTGACTCTCTCTGCATCTCACTTCCTTCCTTATAAGATTTTGTTTCTTAACATTCACTTGGTCCAGGAAGCTAGAACTCTGGCTCCCAACACACTCATGTCTGTCCAGACTATCTCCCCCCAACCTTGTTTGAAAACATAAGTAGTAACACTAAACTGCAATGGTTTACTGACTGTTCTTGGACTTTTCTTTCTGGACATCAAGTGAGGCAACAATGTGTGGTCTATGAGGAGGATCCTAATCTTTGTCCTCATTGGAACCACCTAGTGTGAAAGAGGTACAGCCCCCCAGAGGGAGACAGGGGATAGAGGATGGAGGGGAAGAAACTCTAGATGACCATTGCACAGGGTTAGGGCAGAAAAGGGGGAAGGAGTGACTTTAATTGGGATAGCTGGGACATACAATCATAAATTAGATGGTTATGCATTGAGACTCCAAGACAAGGATATGATCACAAGGCTAGAGCAGGTCTGAGCAGGATGAAGTCTTCCCTCCCCGCAGATGAAAGAACACAGGCAGCCATGTGTCCTCATGGGAAATGCACCAGGTTTAATCATTGAGGGCCAGAGGGAATCATCATCACCCAGGCTGGAGAAAAGATCAGCAGTATCCCTGAGAGTCCTAGCATGTTTGGGAATCTGGAGTTAATCACAAGTGCAGTTGAAGGAACTTCAAGGATTTTAGCCAGATTTGCCTTTAAAAATTTAAAAAGAGTTGGGGAGAGGGAGTGAGGCAAGTCATGAGAGACCTTTGAATGCTGAGAACAGAGGACTGAAGAAGGAGAGGGGAAGGGGACGGGAGAGGGGGGAAGGTGGAGGGTAATGGTCTAGGGGAGGGACACTTGTGGGGAAGAACACTGTGTGTTATATGGAAACCAACTTGGTAATAAACCATTAAATAAAAATTTTTTTTTACTCCAGCAACTTCGCTAAAAATTAACTAGGGTAAAGGTAGGGGAGGGGCAGCAGACACAGTGCAACACAGTAGGAGGCTTTTAAAATTCAATTTCATTGTCAATTGATGTTTTTTTAATGAAAAGAGAATGGGAGTAATTCAAAACAGTATTCCATTTTATAGGTTCTTTTGGACGGACCATTCATTGTGAATCATGCAAAGCATTTGAGTAGTGTAAATGGTTTAGATTTTTTCCTGTCCTAGTTTTTTTATTAGGTGGTTGAATGATCATGACCTCTTAATGCCTTAAAAATTAAAATGTGACCAAACATTGTAGAGTTATGAAGATTGGGGCATCCTGTTCTGCAGTGCACATCCCATGTGAGCTGTGTGTGACTTTAGTCTCAGGCAACACCTCGCTGGAGCATGTAAGAATGCTCGTGTCATTCCTTTTACCATCTCTGTCTCACAAGGCATAAGATAGCAGAGGAAGAGGGGGAAAAAGACAGAGTAGAGGAAAAAAAAGAAATAAAATCACTGGGCATTATATATTTATAATTTAGACTACAAAACATTTATTCTGCTCTTTAGAGGACAAATGGATGGTACGCTTGGTTTTATATTTACAGAACTATGCCGTATAATATTTCAGTGGCTAGATTTATGTTCTCTTTATAACTAATAATTTAAGTGTATTTGCCATCAGATCTTCCACTAATACCATAGTCTGTGCAGCCACAGAGCTGTTTTTTTAAGTTTTTAAATTTCTACAATGTATGCTATCAGTTTCTTTTTTAAAAATGTTTATTTATTTATTTATTGAGAGAGAGAGAGAGAGAGAGAGAAGGAGAGGGGGAGAGAGGAAATACTAAGCAGGCTTCACGCTGTCAGCACAGAGCCCATTGTGAGATAATGACCTGAGCTGAAGTCAGAGGCTTAACCAACTGAGCCACCCAGGAGCCCCAACAATGTATGTTATTTCTGATATCACAAAGGTATGGTAATTAGCTAAGAGTACCAGCCTAAGAGTAACAATAATCCGATCTTTTCTCAGGTCTCACAATTTGATAGGTGAGTTTTCAGTAATGTCACCACTTCTATCATTTCCTATCTACATAAGAAGCAATTGGCATAGACGAATATGTTAGTACAGAATTCTCAAATCTATACCATCAGGTTTTTTGGGGACATGTATTATTTCTGGAGACTAAAAGCACAGGCAGGCTTTTGCCAAACAAAGAAAAATACAGCACCTTCCCACACACTCATTTTGTTTAAAAACAGCCTCATTCCAGAGAGGGGCATAAATGGGGTTATTTTTAAGTAGGTCAGCCTGTGTATTTTCCCTTCCAACCACTAGCTATTACTATGTTTTGATGCTTGGCTTTTCTTGTTTCTAAATCATGGCTCTATTTCCAGTATTTCTTGAAGAACAACCTCTTAAAATGATACTATCTACAATTTCATTGACACATCACTCAAACCCAATGGATGGCTTTGTAAAAACATTCTATGTGTCACAAACTATTTTTCAGGAACAAAAGGAGGTTTTCAGACAGGGTGAGGGCATCTGCTTCTTGACCAGTTTTCTCCTATAATATCTAGGGCCACCTTCCATCAAAATGCCAGGGAAAGTCATTATCACTTTAAAAGAAAAATTAAATTAGAAAGCTTAACATGCTTAAGATGAACATAGTGTTTGAATGGGAAGTAAATAAGCATTCTCTCCCTTCCTGTACCCTTCTCAGGTAAAAAATCCTCTTCTCTCTCCTCATCTGCAAAATCATGTTTACTTATGTATTTTATTAAATGAAAATGATTCCCTCTTGGCCCAACTGAAGAGATTTCCTCCTCAAATCTCAAATTTAACCTCCATTGTCCTGAGATTCAAAATGGTTGGATCCAATATCACTTACAAGTAAAGAAATGCAAATTAAAATATAATAAATTATTTTTCTACCTTTTGATTAACCATGGCATGTTTATTAATCCAGGCAATTTATTAATCTCAGTAAATATTTATTTTGTGGCTCTAACTGTAGAAAAATAGACACCCTGAGGTGCTATTGTTGTAAGTGGAACCTATGACAGTGTCTTTGGAAGACAATACACATCAAAATGGAAAATAAACATATCTGATCCAGCAAAACTCTACTTTTTACAATGTATATCCTTCAGACAAATCTGTATATTCACATTTATAAAGCAAGTATATACATCCTACATTTATACATGCTATGTATTCATATTATTTATATATATATATTTATTTATTTTAAATGTTTATTTACTTATTTTGAGAAAGAGAGAGCTGGGGAGGGACAGAGAGAGAGAGAGAGAGAGAAAATCCTAAGCAGGCTTCACACTCAGCACAAAGCCAATGAGAGGCTCAGTCTTACAAACCATGCCATCATGACCTGAGCTGCAATCAAGAGTTGGACACTCAACCAACTCCAAAAATGGAGCCGCATCCATATTTATATATAAGATGAGTGTGCATGTATGTATATGTGTGTGTGTGTGTGTATACACACATATATATATGTACAAGAGGTGTAGGTACAAGAACATTTTAAATGGCCCTCCATGGGTGGTTGATAAAACATACTGAAATGCATTAGTCAGACAAAATGCTGAGCAACTAATTTTGAAAACAAGGTAGAGTTGCATGTGCTAATTAGGAAACAGTTCTAGGATAAAATCCACATGCACAGTAGAATGTATTTATTGTACCCCCTTATTGGGATGCATCGATACACCTGCAGACACATTTAAATGCTTCTAAAAGCACTTTACTTGTTTAAACTTCCTCAGAAAGAGCACAACAAGAAGACACCAGGGGTGGACTCTGAGGGGTGAAGCTAGGACCCTAGAGGGATGGGTGGGAGTCTGTGTTCTCATTGTCTGAACTTTTGATCAGTTCACGGTTTGAGCCACATGAAAGTATTACTTAAATCCCATCAAGAAGCACTGCTCCTTAAAATAAAAACAAAATGAAAATCAAGATGGATCAGGTCTCTTCCTTGATTACAGTGTCATTTAGGAGTTTTTGTAATCTCGAAGTAGACTACAGTAGTTTACAGTAGTTCCCAGGACCTGCCAGGCATTTTCTCTCCTGTTTGCCTGAACTGTTTTGTATTCACTGTCCTCTAGCGAATTCCTTCTATTACCAGCCAGAGCACACTGACTCAGCCCCTGGCTGACGTGTGTGGGGTTCTAACAAGAGAAGTACTGTATATACCGGTGAGAGCTAATGCTCTCTGATGTATATGGGGCTTCACCCCCTTCCAGAGCTGGAGCCAAAATCCTAGGGGCACTTTCCCCTTCTGTTGTCTTCCCCAGTGTCTGACTCATACCTTATGGGGTCACAGACTACCAGGGAGTGAGACCTCTAACTGTTGGATGACTAACTCCAACAGTAACCCTGCTGGGGAGGTGCCCAGAACTTGAATCCACTTCGCTAGTATTTATGCCTTCTCAAAGACAGTTAGTCACTCAGACCCCAGTCCTGCATGTGTCCTTTCTCTACCAGGTGACAGAAGGGGATAAAGTCTTCCAAAGGAGCCCCAAAATGCTTACAAAGGCTTGCACCTTATTAATCACAGCCTTGGGAAGCACTTGAAAGGTTCATCATTGTTTCTCTCACAGGATCTCGGCTATTAGAAACCTGTAGTTGTCAGTCTTTCCCATGAATATCCTTGAAGATGAAGCACTTTTGCAAGATCACTCTTGGCCAAAAGCATCAGAGTAAAACAATAACTGTTTGCAAATGACAAAAGACTGAAAAGTAACCATGATTAAAGACCTGATGAGAGTCAGTTACAATGCAATTGACAGGGGAATTTGGTTATTTCTGTAACATACATTTCAAAATTCTGACTGATAACATTATGCCAGGGCACATCAGGGTTTTAGGAATTTCATACACATAGAAAGGTCAGCATCATGTCTCACTGACAATGAAATTTAACATCTATAAAAATTAATACAGTTGTAAAAAAATCTCTTTTAAAGGGGAGACTCTGCTTTCATAAGTAATCAAATACCTGATAAAGACAAAACACAGAAGTTTTGTTTCCCAAACAGATTACATGAAAGGGAAAGAAAAAGTTTGTTCACAATTTCTTATTAAGAGCAGGTTGATAATCTAAGAAAACTGCCCATTTAACAGACAGTAAACTAAATTCTAATTTTGCAGCAGTGTACATTAGATGTTAAAATTCTCCCCCCCCCACCACCCATTTTAACTTACATAAACCCATTCCAATCCTAGCTAGACTGCACCTGGATTTTTTTTCTCAATATTCCTCTTACATGAACCTTCTTTAACTTCCTATATCCATTCAGCTTTTATTTCAAAACTCTACCCATGAATCATATCCCCTCCTACATGGCTAAAGTTGTTTACTGTTATCCGTGATCATAGGAGGCTGTGCACTGGATTTGGGGCGATAGAATTCCCGTATCAGTCTTTTATTATTTTTTTTTAAAGTTCCCTTATTTGTTTTGAGAGAGAGACAGCACAAGTGGGGGAGCAACAGAGAGAGAGAGGGAGAGAGAGAGAATCCTAAAGAGGTCCCACACTGTCAGCACAGAGGCTGATGTGAGGTTGGAAACTGTGAGATCATGGCCTGAGCTGAAATCAAGAGTCCTAAACTGAACCCACCCAGGTTCCCCAGGGGTCTGTATTTTAAAAAGCCTCTCCTCACCTTCTGTTTTTCATTCAGTCTCTGTGGGCAGTGGTATGTTTTTCTTCTGGGTGTCTACATTTCAAAGACATGTAAGATTTACAGCTTCAAAGGGACAGGGAAAGAATGCAAGTTTACTCCCAGAAGTCATGTTGGGGTAATTGCTATTCAAAATGTTCCTTTGTATCAGGGGTCAGGAAGGCATGAGGCATTTTGTCTGTTCCCTCATCAATTACCACATCCAGTGCTTCATTTTTGTCACTTTCCCAGAGATTTCACATCTCAGCATTCTAACCAGGCCTTGTCACAAGTGCCTGGATCTTAATCCAAGGCAGGGTGCATCCTCCTAGTCTCACAGAGCAGCTCAAGAACGCCCTCCCAGCTTGGCTGCCACCCCCAGGCTAGCACAGTAGTGAACACTGGCCCCTCGTTCTCTAACCTCAGCATTCTGAACCTTCTAACTTGAACTTCAGCCTCTAGATCAGTGGCCAGCCCACTCTGTGGGGTTCCTCAAACCAGCTCCTTGAAGCTGCTGGCATTTGGGGCATGCCTCTGTCTTCACACTGCAGTTCATAAGCCTCTGACATATAGGCCACCCCCCACCCCAAACACACACCCACATACACAGGGGCCAATGGTCAACTCAAGCTTTCCCCCCAGGTTGCCTTCCAAGGTCTACATCTTCAGTCTCCCATACAACCTGAAAGCTGTTGGCTTGTGTCCTTCCTGGGGGGACAGAGTCCCCTGTGTAATCTGTAAATACCTTGTGCAATGAGTGAGTGGATGGAAATACACACAGGAGCCTGTGCACACACCTCCATGTACACACGTGTGCACACATACAGCAGCCAGAGGCGCAACAAGCTCAGCAGAAAATAAAGACAACGAGGGACAGCCAGGCCTTTCTGCACAGAGTACAAAGCGATCCTGTGATAGAGGAGTGATGGGGGGTGGGGGGGGGATTGGTCCTACAGGGGTTGGTCCAGCCAGGACAAGAATGGAAACAGAGCCTGTGGCCCCAGGGGGACGGACAGGTCTGGAGCTGCCAGACCCCTGGGGTGAGTAGACCTGCAGGAAGGGAGGGTCATACAGTGGCCGGCTGGCCATGAGCCCCAAGGGCAAAGGCCCTGCCCACCTCAGGCTGCAGCGCCTCAGGTAAGGCCCCAGGGGAGGCGGAGGGGCATCTCCCGGCAGGAGGATATCTACAAGTGCACAGCTGGGCCCCTCTCCTGGGCAAGTCCAAGTACGAACATAGTCCAGGCCGGCTGGCTGTGCCCATCAGCTCGGGACCGGGTCCTACCAGCTGGGATCAGTCTGTGAGCAACACCAGCTCCCCATCACTCTTCTCCTCGCCCTCTGAGTCCTCTTCCTCGCTGTACCGGTACATCTCGCCACCAGCCACCGAGTGCCTGTCTTCTGCGGCCTCGCCCTCCTCCCTGAGGCTGCAGGTATTGACGATGACAGGCATGTTGGGGTCCAGGCTCCAGGACACGTAGTGCTCTCCCAGGGGTTGAGCCAGAGGCACACCTGCCACCTGAGGGTACTGGACCTCTGAGGAGCTCATACTAAGTAGGCAGAGAGGGATGGAAAAAAAAGGCAAGCAGGCCATTCCAGTTTGGTAGTGGCAGTTTTATGAAGCAAAGGGAATTTAGATACAAGGCTTGTCTCAGGTGTCTACGGGACAACTGGACCCCCCACAGCCACTGGCACATGTTAAAAGTTTATATGGAGGACTGAACTCAGTTCAGGCGTGTGTACCCTGCGGGTGTTCTCACAGCACATCACTGACTCAACGCTTCGTTGGTGGTGCAGCCTCTGGGAGCAGGGAAGTGCCTGGGTCCAATGCATGGGTGAAACATCAGTCGTGCATTCTCCATGACCTCTTCTGACACCCTTTTGTTTCTGGGAATGCAATGCAACCCTCAACTCCTTTATGCATATTCATTACTGCCCAGACCAGAAGCTATGGACTGCTTGGCCCGCCTCCCCCTCCTCCTTCCTGTCCAGGGACCTTCTGTTGCTTCAGAGAATGGCAAATTAAAATCTGCATTTCCTAAGCTTCTTTTGCAACTAAGTTTCTTGATGTCAAGAGGGTTCTGCTACTTAAATGCTCTTGTAAGGAGTCATAAGGATTTTCTGTAATTGTGTTGCAGTGTTTCAGCCTCCATTTTTTTTTTCTCCCTATGTCCAAGAGGCACAGAGGGAGCAATGAATTTGATCACAGTTTCCATATCGAACCTTTTTAATGACAGGATAGCAGCTCCTGTCATTCATTCTTAGACTCAGTAAGTTGGCACGTCTGTGGCGTTAGCTATGCTCCTGTGTCAGCTCTGTATCATTTTGGTCGTCATTCCTAGGTCTGCTACCTGCAAAAATCGGTTGGTCTAATAAACATAACATTCAATGAAAGTACTCAGACATAACAGTAACTATTGTATAACTTTTCAATAGAAAATTCAAAATAGGTAAAGCCATCATGTGATAACTGAAATTAGGATAGTAGCTAACTTAGGTGGGAAGAACGTGTCTGGGTGGGTCATCAGGGAGATCCCTGATTTTTATTGCTATTCTTCTTATTTTTCTTTTTTTATAATATGAGTGGACATATTATTTGTTTACTCACTAAATTCAATAAACTATTCCCTGATAATATCATAATTTTCTGTATGTAAAGTTTTACTTCATTTAAGACAATCTTAGTCAGAACTGTGAATTGATAAAAATTACTTTTTATTTGTCTTGACCAACCTGTATTGTGGACTAAGTTGTGTTCCCTGAAAAGGTACATTCAAGTCCTAATCCCTGGTATTTGTGAATGTGATCTTCTTTGGAAATAAGGTCTTTGCAGACATATCAAGTTAAGTAAGAGGTAATCATACTGATTAGAGTTGGTCCTAAATCTAGCCCTTATAAGGAGAGAGATTTGGACACAGAGATACACAGAGAAGAAAATCATGGGAGGAGAGGAGTGGAGATTGGACTGATGCATCAGCAAGCCTGAGGATGCCAAGGATTGCCAACGACCGCCAGAAGCCAGCAAGAAGCAAGGAAACACTCTTTCTAGAGCTTGCAGAGAGAATCAACACCTTAATTTCAAGACTTCTGCCACCAGAATTGTGAGAGCCTAAGTTACTGTTATCCACCATCTCTGAACTCACTTTTCTACTATTGTATAAGAAAGTCTCATCTTCTTGGAAAATAAAGCCTTTTTCTGAATAAAATGCTTAGAGTAACTCACTTACCACACTGAGCCCCAAATGATGAAATCATGGCAGACTGCTATGCACGAATAGATAAGCAAAATATATATGCAATATATTTTTTCTACCTGCCTTATAATACTCATTCTGTTACTATTGTAGGCTAGCTTGGAATGTAATGGGTTAACTGCTTCTGGAATGTAAGGGATTAACTTACTGAATGTTTTGTTGCAAACTGTTCCCCCACCCCCTTTTCTATGGTTTGACCAAGGCCAGGCCTACAGAAAATTGCTTAGTCACCTCCCCACCGTGATTGGTTCTTACTGTCCCACTGTTATTGGTTCTTATTGTCCCACTATGATTGGTCATTTAGAAGAGCAAAGAACAAACGTAATACGTTTCCATCAAAACTGGTGATCAGCCGTGTTACAATGCAATTGGCTAAGACAGAATCCTATGTTTGCGTATATAATCTCAATGTATCCATTGTTCAGTACCATTCTCTGCTGCTTACCACCTGGAGTTCAGGTTTGGCCTGGCAGTGAATAAAGTTTTGCCTCACCTCAGTTGAGTTTTGGTGGTCTCTTCAACATCAAGCTACAGCAATACTTGTATTGTCTCTTCACAGTTCTTTTTTAAATTTGTTTTGCATGTTGGAATTTTTCCTCATGTAGTCAGCAGTGGTAAGGTCTTCATTCAAAATCAAGAGTAAGACTCTAGAATCCGATCAGAGCCTCTTTGAGATGGGAGGGGTTTAATGGCAGATGGGTTTCCCTACAAGGGGTTTGGGCTCCTCTGGGGTGCTCTGAGTTCACACTTTCTCTGGGTAAAGATACCTACAGAATCAATCTTTCTTCCTGCCAAGGTGGGAGAGGAGCCGGGCTTCTACCTGTTCTTTATTCAGAATATAACTCCTTCCCTCTGTTTTCTGCCTTATTCTTATCCATACTTGCCCCAATCTTTCTGATTTCCTGTGGCTCTGCAGAGTGTGTGCTAGATGACTCCATACTTCTCTTCAGCATTCTGTTCTTGCTCTCTTCTACATTTAAAAAATGGGAAATCTTGCATCAATTGTCCTACATTCTTTCCTCTTAGTTTATGTGAACTTATACCTTTTTTATTTGCCACCCTTCAATCAGCTATCAGCAGTGTGTATATATATATATAAATACATATGTGTGTGTGTGTGTGTGTGTGTGTGTGTGTGTAGTCCTGAAATTTTTACTTATGTATTTCTATTTTAAAATAATGTCAAATCATGGAATATTTGTGAGGATAATAGGAAGAGCTTTCCCCTGACCTTTTCAGAGTGAGTTGCTAGCATGATGCTCTATTACCTCTGAATACTTTTGCATGAATTTCCTAAAAGATATTCTCCTATATATTCAAAACAAAAATATTAAGAACAGAAAAAAAATAGTGAAATACTATTTTCTGAGTCTTCAGATCACATGGAATTTTTTTAGTTGCACCAGTCCTCTCAGAGTAAAATGATCCAACTCAGAATCATGTTCTCTGCTCAGTTGTTGCGTCTGTTTAGTATCTTTTGATCATCATTAGTTCTTGAATTTTTCCTTGACTTTCATGAGCTTGATAATTTTGACAATTCCTGGACAGTTATTCTGTAGATTATTCATCAATTTGGGTTTATCTGACATTTCTTCATAATTAGATTCAAGTTATGCCTTTATGGCAGGAATAGGACAGCAGTGACACTTAGTGCATTTTATCAAGTGGCACAGTTTTGACTTGTCCCATCACTGATGATGTGTACTGTAATTGCTTGATTAAGGTGGTATCTGTCAGACTTCTCCACTGTAGAATTATACTGTATTTTTCTCTTTTAACTAGTAAATATTTTATTGGAAGACACTTTTTATTTTTCTTCTAGGTTTACTGAAATACAAATAACATTCATATAATTGTAAGATGTATAATGTGTTGTCTTGATATGCATGTATTGTGAAATGAGTACCACAATAGGACAAGTTAATAACTTTATCATCTAAGAAATTACTTTTTTTTTTTTTGGTTGTGAGAGCATTCAAGATCTACTCTCTTAGCAACTTTCAAGTATATAATTCACTATTGTTAACTATAGGCGCCATGCTGTATTGTAGATCTTTAGAACTTATTCATCTTATAGCTGGAATTTGTACTTTTTGACCAACATTTTCTCGACTCCCATAGCCCCCTGTCATTCTACTGTTTCTATGAGTTCTACTTTTATAAAAATCTTCATGTTGATATGCCTGGGTGGCTGAATCAGTTGAGAGACCAACTCTTGGTTTTGGCTCATGTCATGATCTAACAGTTTGTGGGTTTGAGCCCTATATAGGGCTCTGAGCTGAAGGTGTGGAGACTTCTTGGGAGTCTCTCTCTCTCTTTCTGTCCCTCTCCTGCTTGTGCTCTCTCTCTCTCTCTCTTTCTCTCAAAATAAACTTAAAAAAAGTTCTCTCCCTCTCCCCTGCCCCTCCTTCATTGCACTCTTTCTCTCTCTCTCAAATAAAGTAAAATCCCACATGTAAGTGAAATCATATAGTATTTGTCTTTGACTTATTTCACTTAGCATAATGCCCTCAAGTTTCATCCATGTTGTCCCCCCCCCCAAAAAAGATTTTCTCTTTTTCATGGCTGAATAATATTCTCTGTGTGTGTATGTATTTTTTAGCCCATTCATCCATAGCTGTTGCTTCCATATCTTAGGGTGTTCCCATATCTCACCTACTGTAAATAATGCTGCAATGAAGATTGTAGTGCTGACATCTCTTCAAGATTATGATTTCATCTCCTTATGGATATACATCTGGATATGATTGCAAGATCATATAGTAGTTCTGTTTCTAAGTATTTGAAGAACTGGCATACTGTTTTCTATAATGGCTATACCAATTCAGATTCCCCCCAACAGTGTACAAAAGTCCCCTTTTCTATATGTTCTTTCGAACACTAGTCATACCTTGTCTTCATGATAATAGCCATTCATATTGCTATAAAGGAATATGCCATTGTGGTTTTGATTTGGATTTCCCTGATGATGAGTGATGTTGATCATTTTTCTTGTACTTTTTGTCATTTGTATGTCTTTTTAGGAAATATATCTATTCAGGTCTGCTGATGTTTTAATCTAATTATTTGTTTTCTTGCTATTAAGTTGGATGACTTTCTCATATTTTGATTATTAACTCTGGTCAGATAGATGGCTTGGAAGAATTTTTGCACATTCCATAGGTTGTCTTTTCAATTTTTAATTTTATTTTATTTTCTTTCTTTTCTTTTTTCTCTCTTCCTTCCTTTCTTTCTTTCCTTCTTTCTTTCTTTCTTATTTCTTTCTTTTTTCTTTTTTCTTTTTTTGCTGTGCCAAAGCTTTTCAGTTTGATGTAGTCCTTCTTATTTAACTTTTGCTTTTATTGCTTGTGCTCTCCATATCAGAAGCAAAAATCAAAAACAGAACAAAACAAAAGAAACATTGTCAAGAGTAATGGCAAAGAGATGTTTTCCCCTGGATTTTTTTTACAATTTGAGGTTTTTTGTTTAAGTCTTCAATACATGTTGAGTAAATTTTTTGAGTGATGTAAGATAGGGGTCTAGTTTCATTTTTCTTCACTTGATTTGCATTGAGTATTCTTGGCTTTATTGTCAAATACTAGTTGACCATATATGCTAGGGTCTATTTCTGGTCATTGATTCCGTTCCATTGGTCTGTCTATTTTTATGCTAGTACCACACAGCTTTGATTACTATTGTGGTTAGAATAATTTTAAATCATGAAATGTGATGCCTCCAGTTTTGTTTTCCTTTGTCAGGATTGCCTGGTCTATTTGGAGTCTTATCTGGTTCCCTACAGATATTAAAAATTTTTTTTCTATTAAAATTGCCATTGGAATTTTGGTAGGAATTGCAATGAATCTATAAATGACTTATGGGTAGTACGGCCATTTTAACAATATTAATTTTCTGCTCTATAAACATGGTATATCTTTCCATTTGTTTTGACTTCTTCAGTTTTTTCAATCAAAGTCAAATAGTTTTCAGTGTACTCATCTTTCATTTGGTTAAATTTATTCCCAACTATTTTATCATTTTTCATATTATAAAAGGAGTGCATTCTTTGCTTCTTTTTCAGATACTTCATCATTTGTATAGAAACATAATTGATTTCTGTATATTGATTTTGTATCTTGCAACTTTACTGAATTTGTTTATTAGATCTATTTTTGTAGAGTGTTAAGGATTTTCTACATATGAAATCATCTCATCTGCAAACACAGACAATATTACTTCTCATCAAATTCAGAAGCCTATTATCATTTATTTTTGCTGGCATTTTTTGCTTTGGATATGACTTCCAGTACTATGTTACACAGGAGCTGTGAGTGTGGACACCCTTGTCTTGATCTTATAAGAAAATCCTTCACATTTTCAACATTGAGTATGATTGAATATGATGTTGACTATGGGCTTCCTACATATATATGTCTTTTCTGTAACTGACTTGTTGAGATGTTTTTCATGTAAGGATCTTGAATTTTGTCAATTGATTTTTTTTGCATCTATTGAGATAATCATGTGAATTCTATCAAGGGGGTAGACCATATTTACTGATTTTCATATAGTAAACCATTCTCGCATGCCAGGGATAAATCCCACTTGATAATTGTATATAACTCTTTTAATGTGGTGTGGAATTCAGTTTGTTAATATGATTTTGATAATTTTTGTACCTGTATACGTCAGAGATATTAGACCATAGTTTTGTGTTGTTTTTCTTATAGTCATTATAGGTATAGATCTTGTATTCTTCCCTACAAAGAACAAAGTAATTCTATGCATCACCAAGGTCTTTTGCACCAAGAAATGAGACTCTCTTGCACCATGCCCCTCTTGTCCCCTGCCCAGGACACCAAGGAACCAGTCTTTCTTGCACAACCTTCATGCATCCAAGAATTGTCACAGACATCTACACTCCCTTAACTCATTAAATCCCTAATAATCCCTGCCCTAAATCCCTTTAAAAATCTCTGAGCCAGGCAGAAGCCAAAAGCTAGCTTTTGGAAAGAGTCCACCTTCTCCCCAGGTGGCCAGCCTCCTGAACAAAGCTCATATTCCTCTCTTTTTTTCTTTCTTTTTTTTTAATAGTTTATTGTCAAATTAGTTTCCATATAACACCCAGTGCTTCTCC
>PJEM01015327.1:0-30563 GCA_004023845.1 Helogale parvula | reverse complement strand
GAGGTGGTATCTCAGTGTGGTTTTGATTTGAATTTCCCTGATGATGAGTGACACTGAGCATCGTTTCATGTGCCTGTTGGCCATCTGGATGTCCTCTTTGGAGAAGTGTCTATTCAGGTCTTCTGCCCATTTCTTCACTGGATCATTCATTTTTCGTGTATGGAGTTTAGTGAGCTCCTTGTATATTTTGGATACTAGCGCTTTATCTGATATGCCATTTGCCACTATCTTTTCCCATTCTGTTGATTGCCTATTAGGTTTTTTTTATTGTTTCCTTTGCCTTGCAGAAGCTTTTTATCTTGATGAGGTCCCAGTAGTTCATTTAAACCTAACCAAAGATGTAAAAGACCTGTATGCTGAAAACTATAGAAGACTTATGAAGGAAATTGAAGAAGACACAAAGAAATGGAAAAACATTCCATGCTCATGGATTGGAAGAATAAACATTGTGAAAATGTCATTATTACCCAAAGCAATTTACATATTCAATGCAATCCCCATCAAAGTTGCACCAGCATTTTTCTCAAAGCTAGAACAAACTATCTTAAAATTCATATGGAACCACAAAAGACCCCGAATAGCCAAAGTAATATTGAAGAAGAAAACCAAAACGGGAGGCATCACAATCCCAGACTTTAGCCTCTACTACAAAGCTATCATCATCAAGACAGTATGGTACTGGCACAAAAACAGACACATGGACCAATGGAATAGAATAGAGAACCCAGAACTGGACCCACAAGTATATGGCCAATTAATCTCTAACAAAGAAGGAAAGAGTGTCCAATGGAAAAAAGACAGCCTCTTCAACAGGTGGTGTTGGGAGAGCTGGACAGCAACATGTAGAAAAATGAAATTAGACCACTTTCTGACACCATTCACAAAAATAAACTCAAAATGGATAAAGGATCTGAATGTGAGACAGGAAACCGTAAAAACCCTTGAGGAAAAAGCAGCAAATAGCCTTCTAGACCTCAATCGCAGCAATTTCTTCCTCGACACATCCCCAGAGGCCAGGGAATTTGAGTATTAATTTTCAAAACTAGGATAAATAAATAATCTGAAGGTGTGTGAAGTTTTTTGGATTTAAAAATTTAAAGTTAAAGTAAAGAAAATTTATATCAGAGTAGAGAAGCTAAGACAGCACAAGTAAGAGCTGAAACTGGGATAAAAGAGTACAATTGATGAAGGCAATTTAAATGGGTTTTTGTCAAGTAGTCACAGTGAAAAAATACTCAAATAAATCAACTGGCTTCATTTTTATCAGAGGCTGACACCAACTGAGGACACTGGACTGGACATCAGTCAGTCCCTGACAAATGGAATCCATCTTGTTTTTCCCTTCCTCAAGTGGTGTAGAGATACAGTGCAGCACTTGAATCGAGTGTTCCTTATTTCACTTAAACCAATCAATACTTATTCATCTCAAAAACAGCTAAAAATTTAACAGGGAACTGTTTAAGTATTAATTTAAATTTATATCTTATTTCTTAGATGACTTTTTTCCTATGTGTGTGTGTGTATGTGTCTGTGTCATGTAGGCAAAGTAAGTGGACAAATGGCTACTTGGAGGTTTTAATGGATTGCTTGCTTGTATATCAGTAAATTCAGCACTGGGAAAGTCATGGGAGGGGAACCAAAACAATACTCTTTCTATGCTGAACCCCCTATATTGAATCAAAGCTCATGGTTGCGATTAAGCCCGACCTCGTTCAGAAACCTGCAGCTGCTCCAGTGAACCGTGTTCTCTCTTCTCTGAACTCTTTGAACACTTGTCAAATACAAAGCTTGTCATCAGTGTGACACGTATCACACAATAAATGACAGTGTCTTTGTTTAGGTGTTGTGTTTGCACATGCCTTATCACCTCCAAGAAACTGCAAGCAGTTCAAAAGTTGGAATTAATTCTTAAACATCATAGTCTTCCTACCTAGCAGAGAACTAGGCAGACACAGGGTTTTTGGTTATTGGATCATTTTTAATTTTTAAGATTTAAGTACTTAATTGCAAATCATTTAATTAATTAACAGTTATTAATAATCAATTATTCATTTACTCTACAAATATTCACAAAGGATCTACCATGAGCATGGCACTATTAAAAATCTGGAGATGAGGGGCATCTGGGTGGCTCTTTCAGTTAAGCATCTGACTTCCACTCAGGTCATCATCCTGCAGTTCTTTAGTTTGAGTCCAGTGTAAGGCTCTGTGCTGACAGCTCAGAGCCTGGAGCCTGCTTTGGATTCTGTGTCTCCCTCTCTCTCTGCCCTTCCCCCACTCATGTTCTGTCTTTCTCTGAAAAATAAATAAACATTAAAAAAAAGTCTGAAGGTTAAAAACTAATACCATTTCTGCCCTCAGAGGGTGTGTATTCTAGTAGGGAATACAGGAAATAAACAAACAGTGATGTAAGTAAATAAAATAATGCCAAATTGTGATAAGGATTATAAAAAGAAATAAGGCTGAGTAAGTGAATAGAGAGAATTGGAGTTTGGATAGGGCAATCTCAGACAATCTTTCTGAGGAGATGATATTTGAGCTGCAACCTGATACAGTTGAGATAAAAAGCCATATGAATGTCTCAGTATAGAATCCACAAGGCACTTGAGGCAGAATGAGGTTGCTTATCTAAAAAACAGCAAGAAGACCTAGTGCCTAAAGAAGAAGTATAAAAGAAAATGGTAGGTTAATATTTATGGAGATAGGTAGATGATAGATAGATAGATAGATAGATAATAGATATGTTTTGGAGAAATACTCAGAAAACTTTATCTTCCAAGAAGTTTCTTATTCCTTCACTGTTTATTAAATGTGAATTTTTCTGTCATCAACACCTCTGGTGAGTTTTGGTTCTGATCCTCCAGTCCTTCACCTTCTCCCATGTTTCACCCTGTATGCGTGGTGAAAAATCCAGAACGATCACCTCAACTAGAGAAACAGACAAGCCTAGAATCTCTTTCATACTGGACCATCTCTCTCTTACCCAAACTGAGTAAGCCCTGCCAGTCATCTTCACTCTTGCTCCCATGTTGGCATGTGGCTGCTAGAGAAAGTTCCCACAGTGCATACGTGGGTTCCACAACATCCTATGTTAACAAAGATCTGAAATCTTTTCACTTAATTCCTGTCTCAGTCTTTCCCAGTAAACAGAGCCTGAGACAGACTAAATGCCAATGATTTATGTGAGAAGTGATATATGATGGCAGAGAGAGTAGAGTTGGAGGGAAACAGAGCAGAGGAAGGTGAGTAGCAAGGTCAGGCAACGCCTTACGTTATGCTTGCTACTTCATGATGAGCCACAAAGAGACACACCAAGTCATTCAGTAGGTATATCCATTAGGCTCAGTGGTGTGCAGAGTACATATTCAACTACTAGCTCTTCATGAAGGAGAAGCCCTGATTTCTAGTGTTCTCCAGTTCCTGGGGTGTAAATACATCTGTTTTAAATGATTTTATTTTATTTATTTATTTTTTTGCATGATGCATATCTCTCTTTATAAAGAGACCATTGTATGGTTTTACAGAAATTTCACTTGATAAATTTGAAAATTTTTATTTTTCTTCTTATAGATTTCTGGGTATTATATTTATTATAATTTAAATTTTATTATTTTTTAACATTTATTTATTATTTTAAGTAGTTTATTGTCAAATTAGTTTCCATACAACACCCAGTGTTTTTCCCCACAAGTGCCCTCCTCCATCACCACCACCTCTTTTCACGCCTACCCCTTCAACCCTCAGTTCATTTTCAGTATTCAATAGTCTCTCAAGTTTTGAGTCATTCTCTCTCCCCAACTCTCTTTTCCTCTTCCCCTCCCCGTGGTCCTCCATTAGGTTTCTCCTGTTCTCCTGTTAGATCTATGAGTGCAAACATATGGTATCTGTCCTTCTCTGCCTGTCTTATTTTGCTTAGCATGACACCCTCAAGGTCCATCCACTTTCCTACAAATGGCCAGATTTCATTCTTTCTCATTACCATGTAGTACTCCATTGTATATATGTACCACATCTTTTTGATCCACTCATCAGGTGATGGACATTTAGGCTCTTTCCATGTTTTGGCTATTGTGGACATTGCTGCTATGAACATTGGGGTACATGTGCTCCTATGCATCAGCATTTCTGTATCCCTTGGGTAAATCCCTAGCAGTACTATTGCTGGGTCATAAGGGAGTTCTATGGATAGTTTTTTGAGGAACCTCCACACTGTTTTCCAGAGTGGCTGCACCAGTTTACATTCCCACCAACAGTGTAGGAGGGTGCCTGTCTCTCCACACCCTCGCCAACATCTCTAGACCACTTTCTTACACCATACACACAAAAAAACCTCAAAATGGCTGAAGGACCTGAATGTGAGACAGGAAACCATCAAAACCCTAGAGGAGAAAGTAGGAAACAACCTCCTTGACCTCTACCGCAGCAATTTCCTACTAGACACATCCTCAAAGGCAAGGGAAATGAAAGCAAAACTGAACTCTTGGGAACTCATCAAGATAAAAACTTCTGCACTGCAAAGGAAACAATCAAGAAAACTAATAGGCAACTGACAGAATGGGAAAAGATAGTTGCAAATGACATATCAGATAAAGGGCTAGTATCCAAAATCTACAAGGAACTCACCAAACTCCACACCCAAAAAACAAATAACCCAGTGAAGAAATGGGCAGAAGACATAAACAGACACTTCTCCAAAGAGGACATCCAGATGGCCTACAGATGCTCAACATCACTCATCATCAGGGAAACACAAATCAAAACCACACTGAGATACCACCTCACGCCAGTCAGAGTGGCTAAAATGAACAAATCAAGTAACTGATTTTAAACTACCAGTATAACACTGCTGAATGCTTAGTTGGGAAGAGATGCATACAAATGGTTCTCACAAGACAGTTGGAGCCGGCTCCAGTATATCACTGATGAGGCTGAATAGGATATATTCCCACAGGCTAACTAACGACAAACATGTGGACAAGAAATTCCTTCCAGAGAAAAGGAATGTATGTACTTGGTTCCTTTTCCACTCCTCGCGTTGGTGAAATTCCACCTCATTAGGAGACAACTACCTTTCACTTCTGGGCATATATGGGGCCCCCTTGGCAACTACCTGGGAATCCAGCTTCTTCATTCTGTGGTGCGGTGTTTCATCCAATCTGGAAATTGAAGAAGTCAGAAATTCTGGGTATGTGGTGGTTAGGGCTCAGGAGGCTGAACCATGGATTTAGGCCAAAGTGGTGGCTCAGGCAGAATGGGTAGCTGAAGTTCTAGAAGGCATGTGAGCCAAGAAAATCTGAACAAGCAAATAAGATATGCTTAACAGTTAAGTTTTGTGGCACTCAGACACACTTACACCCTCCCAGTTTATATACAGTTCCCATATGACAGTATGGGGCCTCCAGTGTACTGTGTGTGTTTGTGAATAAGATGCCCTTGATTTTTTTTCTGAGAGAGTCACAAGCCCAGTTTCTTAGTCCCCTTCAAGATGGTAACCCATCTCAATCTCCTGCAAGACCTAAGGCCTGATGGAGTGACCTAGACCTTTATCCCCTAGGAGTCTGGGACATTACTTGCCCTTCTTTATTGGGTTGCAACTGCCATAACTGTCCATTAACAGTATTACTGGGCCTGAAAAAAAAAAAGATTCCCCTGGGATCCAAGACATACTCCTTACTGTCTAATTATGTTGTACTATAGCTAGCCAAACTTCTTCTGGCAATCAGGGTCAATTGCTCTTCATGATAATCACCTACAATGCTTCTAGCAACTCCTGCTGTTGTGCTGGCATGAGAAGTCCAAAGTGGCCGAGTGCTACTCAATGCTTCCGGTGAAAGACACTCTTACTGTTTCCTCTGAAGGAAGCATTCCATCTGCAACAGCCAGGTAGCTCTTCTGGTAGAGCATCTGACTGCAGGCAAGCGAAAGACAAATTCCACCTGTGAGTCATTGAGTGTGACCATTGACAGGGTCCATGTCAACATTCATTCTTTGGATCCCAAAGTTATGTATTCTAATTATCAGAGACACAACCCATATATCACCCTTTGGTTCACTGAATATACTGCCTGCTAGAAGATAGCACTCCAGACCGCTAAGTTATTCCCCAGATGTGTCTAAGCTAAGCCTGCAATGGCTGACTGCTTTTGGATAATGGGGTACATGGGAAAATGGGTGAATTCCATGATCATGAGTCCATTCTTGTGTCTTTGTAACAAAAGGAGTCCTTGAATCTTAGGCCTAGTGTGTGGGCTATCATAGTGATGACTAAGGCATTCTATAAGCCCTCAGATTTTATTTGTGTTTGAATGACAGGGGCACTGGGGGCAGAGAAGGAAAACCCATATTCAGATTATGTATCAATTTGAGTAATGGTAAATGTCCGCTTTTTCAAGCAGAAGGGCAGAGCTATCTTCCAGGTGACTGGGTTGCCAGTGGGGCAATATCGCGGAGCTCAGCATTGTTGTCTGCTGCCAGCAAGGTGGGCACTCAGCAGTCAATAGCTATAGCAATCTTCACGAAAGGGAACACATACTCAGCCCTGAATAATGTACATCCTTACCACCATGGCCATTCTGTTCATGGGCCCCTTGCACTGAAGTGACCACAAAGAAAGGCTGGTTGACATCCCTAGGAAAGATTATTTTGTCCCTCTGACAGGATGATGAGAAGCTTTACTGCAGTAGAGGTGTTCTTCAGTGGATATCAAACTAAGACACAAAGATATTCACAACGATGTCTCGGGCTCACCCCCCATATGTCCAGTCACATAGCTCTTCCCTAGATATCCTTGTCACTGATTTCCCAGTATTACTCTTTTCAGGCCCCTGACCAATGACCCCTAACCATTTGTTCCTGTCTAGAAGCCAATAGATAGCTGTATTTTGGACTTCAGATCACTTCCCTTCATACGAGATTTACAGCTAAATGTACATCTCAAAGTTCTGCCCATTGGATCTCCTTTCACTGCTGTCTTCCAGAGCTACCTCAGGTGGGGCTGTAATGCAGCATCAGTACCTTTCCAATCAAATCCAACATGACACCAATCAATTTATAAACTAGGCCTCTGTCCTTTTCTGTTGGTTGGTCATAGGAAAGCCACCCTCCAACTCCCAACACACAAACCCACTTCCCATGAGGCCATGGTATGGATTGAAAGAAATGTCATGGTAGAATAGTGCCAGTGAGCAATAAGGGAGTCTGGGCTCTCTCTGAGTGTAATTTATTTGTCTTTTCTGCACCTGTTTGAGCTTGGTCCTGGATGCATTGCTATCATCTCCTAATGAACAGTTGCTGTGTCCATTCAAATGTGTAAATAAATCTAGTAATGCTGAGTTAGTGATGGAAGAGGCATTTGGCTCTGTGGTCAGATGCTCAGTGTCTACTATGGTCAAGTGTTAAATCGGGAGCTGTTTTACAAACACAGAATAGAACTCTGCCCCATACAGCATAGTCTGCTCCTAGCACAGTAGGGGCCTGCACCTTGGCTCTGTTATAATGGTTTGCCAGGGATGTGCCACAGCAATCATGTCCATCATGGAGAGTTGTAGCACCATAGCATTTATCGATACAGCCAAAGCATCAGAGAAGCTTTAACCACAGCTTGGACTATGCAGAACTCCCTCTTGCTCTAAGCTTCATTCAAAACCAGGAAAAGCCACAAATGGGTCAGAGCAGTGTCCCCAAGTGCAGGACAGAATTCAAAGAAATCCAACAGGTACTGAGCTTCTTTCTTAATGGTAGAAAGGACAAGGTACAACAATTTGCTCTTTATCTTAGAGGGAATGTCCTAGCATGCACACGGCCACTAAACTCCTAACATCTTCACCAGGGTGGTAGGCCCATGAATCTGTATGGTTTTCTCTCTGTGGCATTCAGATATCTTACCAAGACTATAGCATACATGACGTTTTTTACTCTTCAAGGCCAGTTAGTGTGACAGCATCCAGAGTGGACTGTTGTGATATTTTATGCAACATAAAGATGATTGAGGCCCCAAGGATTATATTATGTCAAAAGGCAGGATAGTTAACATAGCTCAGGAACAAGGTGATGAAGATATTGTCCTGTCCTTGCCATGTAAATGAAAAGTGCTTTTGATCTTCCTTGTTACAAAGTTTTGAGAAGAATTGATCAAGTCTGTACCTATATACCAAGTACAACAGGCTGCGTATCCAGACAATACTTGTAACTTAGTCTAACAACTAGTGAAGTTAGCAAAAGTTCATGATCATCTGCTAAGATCTATCAGGTTTTGCTGAGACCAAACAGGTGAATTAAATACCGCCACCCCTGTGTTCTTCTGGTTTTTAATGATATTACTGAACTCTGTCACTGCTTCAGGAATGTGATATGCGGCTAATTTACTGTCTTGCTTGAACAGAGAGTTGGGAGGGATAATTTTAGGGGCTAGGTCATTTCTTGGTCATTTTCCTATCATAATGACCCCATTCTCACATTAGGGAACAAATGCAGTTATTCACATATTACCTTGCTAGGGCAGCCATAACAAAGTACCATGGAATGTGTGGCTTAAACAACAAATATTTATTTTCTCACATTCCTGAAGGCCAGAAGTCTAAGACCAAGGTGTCAGCAGGTTTGCTGAGCCCACTCTCCTTGGCTTTTAGATGGCTACCTTCACCTTGTATCTTCATATGGTTTTTCCTCTGTCTGTGCCTATTTCTGTGTCCAGATTGCCTCACCTTTTTTTTTAAACTTTTAAAATGTTTATTTATTTTTGAGAGAGAGAAAGACACAGAACAAAAGGGAGAGGGACAGAGAGAGAGGGAGACACCAAATCTGAAGCAGGCTCCAAGTTCCGAGCTGTCAGCACAGAGCCCAGTGCGGGGTTTGAACCCATGAACATAAGACCATGACCTGAGCTGAAAGTCAGATGCTCAACCTACTGAGTCACCCAGGTGCCTTTTCTCATTTTCTTATTATAAGGACGTGAGTCATACTGAATTAGGGTTACTCTATTAACTGAATTGAACTTGATTTATTTATTTAACTTACTTATCTCTTTAAAGGCCTTATCTTTAAACATGATGACTTGTGAAATAATTGGGGTTTAGAGCTTCCACATATGAATTTGGCATGGGGTGGGTAGAAACAAGTCAGCCTAAACAATGCATTCTAAAATCTCATTATTATGAAATAATGTCAGTAAATTCAGTGTAAGAGAAAATTTTGAGCTAGTTCATTTATTTTGGAGTTAGGCTTCCTCTGTTTCATTCAAAATAAGCCCATTCATAAAGAGCCTAAAAATAAATTCTTAATTGGGCTTGTAGCATATATTTTTTAAGACACCAGATGGTGTATGCTGCCTGGTTCTCACTCATACTCCTTGGCATTCTCTGGGTATAGATTTGTTAAAATGCAGCGAGTTGGGTCAGTGTGTACAAATGGTTTTTCTAACATCTGGGTGTTAGAAAATCATCACTGAGGGATCCCACAAATGATGGTCCCTAGGTGTTCCTATTGAATTGACTCCCTGGTCAGTTCCAGAGAATCTAAGTATCGCTGTTGGTACTCACATATGGAAAGCAAAGAAAAGAACTGAATCAAGTACCTGAACCATTATAACTTGAATGAACCCTTCTCTTCCTTATCTAACTATTTCAGGAAAAGTTGAGGGCAAAGGTTTAATATGAGATGTCTGGGAAACCATTTCTATTCTCCACTTTGCTTAGGGTTCTTGATATCCATGCTTTTCAAACAGGGACGATTTTGTCCCCCACTCCAGAGAACATTTGGCAATGTCTAGAGACATTTTTTATTCTCATAACTTGAGAGTACTATTAGAATCAAGCATATAGAAGCAATTAAAGCTGGTAACCAGCCTACACACATGCACAGGACAGCTGCCCACAATAAGAATATTGCAGTCAAAATGTCAACAGTGTCAACATTGAACCAAGCCATGTTCTCTTCGACTTTATCTATCATCTGTTATACCTGAATATATGTGTGGAAAGTTGGGGGCAATTTATAGCATTAGTTTTTCTCTTTGGTCACATTTATCAAAATTATAAAATTCTCATTAAAAAAGAAATGGAAAGACAATCTCAGGGTACTATCTAACTCACCAATATGGACTAGGACAGGGACCCAGAATGTATAGAGGAAACCCATTCAAAGAGTGTGCCTAAAATTTTATTTTAACAGATAAATGACACAGTTGAGATCCCAGCACAGCACTGAAGGTATGAGCTACCACTTTGATTGAACTTAGGTCAGATTTAGGTGCTTCTGCCCTACACTTAATTTCATGTTATGTATATGAATTCTCTATCTTCAAAATGTTATTCTTGCAAAGCGACTAACTTTTTAAAGAAATTACACATTGTACAAAGGAGTAGTTAGGGTGACTGCATCCTTTAAACCAAATGGAAAGTCCAGAAGTTTTTCTTGGAACATTAATATTTCCTTAATGAAATGGGGAAGTGATCATTTTACCCATTGTTTGTCTTTACTACCATAAAACATTTAGCTGTGTAATTATGAGAAACATAATAGTCGGTCCTTAGGCATGTGGCCTTGCAAAATCACAGGAACCCTAGTCATCAAGAAATTTCATTTTTGATTTCTGCCTCATATCTCTTTCTCACATCCCACAGAAGAAAGTATGCCCTGGTAGGAAGGAAAAAGTAAGTTTGCTGTTTTTCTACATTTGTCAGATTGTATGGAACACCAGAGGTGCTTATTTACAACACATTTGCAGGTGGATATGTTTACTTAAAAACAGGTTTTGCAGGTGATTCTTACGATGATGAGGTAATGCTGGGAAATACCACTTTAAGGCTCGGGTCCTATGTTGGATGCATATCCCATAGGCCAAAAGTCTTCTGTCACCTGTTTTTGTAAATAAAGGATATTTGTTGGAATGCAGTCAAATCCACTCATTTACTTATTGTCTATAACTTCTTTCACACTATAATAGCAGAGATTAGGAGTTGCATTGGGCCTTCAAAGCCAAAATTATTTACTCCTTGGCCCTTTAGAGAAGCAGTTTGCTGATCCCTGCTCTTGACAAAGGTAAGGTAGGAAGGGATGGGCATGGACAAAACAGGCTGTTCTCTGTCTGAAACCACAACCCAGCACTTGTTCCAAAACAAACAGCCAGCCATTTATTTAATTTTTCTGGGAGTCAAGCAATTTGAAGGAACTAATTTGCTCTTTTAATTAATTAAGATTTATTGAGTCCAGAAATTCATTGAGAAATATTTAAAATGATGAAGACCTCTGCCTTTTGGGAAGTTGTCCAAATGTAACATACATAAGTCAATTAAAGCAACGTGGTGTGTTCAACTGTATGCCACTGACTTAAAAACCACCAGACTTATAAAGAAGGAAGACGAGATAAGAAAGGTATTGAGTTTAAATATGAGATTATACTGGACACGGAAGGAGTGAGAAATAAATACATACTCAATTGGTTGACTACTTTCCTGGGTAATTTATTGGCTGATACATGTCAGGAGAGCTTGCATCTTGATGAGCAGTGGGAAGATTGGGTATTGAATTAGGTATCTATTGATGGGTCACCAATTAGCCCCAAATTTAAAGGCTGAAACAGCACATCTTTATTATCTCACACATTCTATGAATCTGGGAAGAGCTCAGCTGAGTAGTTCTGGTTCAGGACTTCTGATAGGGTTGAGTTCAAGCAAGGTATAGTCTGAGGTTACTTCAAAGGAAGCTTGACTGGGCTTACAGTCCCCACTTCCAATATGGCTTACTCACAAGGCCATGGGCTGGAAGCCTCAGTTTCTTGCTGACAGTAGGCAGGGGGCCTTTCTTCCTTTATACAAGGACTCTTAACAGGGCTGCTAAAGTGGCCTTACCATATGGCCACGGGGTTCCTGCACAACCAGAGGTCCAAAGGAGAGAGTGAGATGAAGGAGGATGTCATTCCTTTAATGCCTAAGACAGACTTTCCATCCCTTTTGTCATGTGCTCTTCATTAGAAGTGAATCAGTAAGTCCAACCCAGATGCAAGAGGATGGCAGTTAGGCTCCAGCATTTAGAGTGAGAAACAGTGAAGAATTTGCAGACATTTGACATAGATGTGAGTCAAAGCAAGAATCTGGCATTAGAATAAAAAAAAAAAAAACTTCTGTTCTTATCACTAGGCTCAGGAAGTCATGTGCTTTGTTTCTACCCATAAGCCCCCAAACTATTAACTATCATTAAACAATCAAATTCTCTCACTTACAGATTTTTCAATGGGCCATGACATAAACTAACAGAAGGATGTTTTTTCTTGATTTGCACAAGATAAAGGGATGTCAGTGCTACAGGTTTCTGTGTGTGTGTGTGTGTGTGTGTGTGTGCTTTTTTTTTAATCAGAGAAAAATATAAGGGGTAGGGAATATACAATGTAACTTCCAAAGCTCCACTGTGTATATTGTTAAACCATGTGGAAAAATTGGAAGCTTAATGATAACATACCATCACGAGAAAAGACACCAATCTATGGAGTCACTTCAATTACGAGTATAAAATCTTATTTTTCACAAGTATTTAATAATAGACTGTATTGGTAAGTAAAGCAATTAGTTCCATTTATGATATCAGCTTGATGTTTGTATAGATATGCCTTTATTCTTACATATTTTTAAAATGTTAATGTCCATTAACATGCATGCTGAATATTAGAAGTTACTGGTTATACATTATGGGTATAGCTCAACTTATTACCACACTTTTAATGATGGTTTCTAATAGCACTATCAACTAAGTAATTTATTCAACCTTCCTCAGATCTGTTTTACTTGCCTCTATCTGTGCTTTTGGTCATATAGGACTCTCTGACCACTCTGCGGTAAAATGTTAACTCAAATGTCTTCTGAAAAATCACCTCTGACAAAGACTTCAAGACTTGTCTGGCATTGATACTATTATCAATGTCAAAAGATGAATTCTTATGGCCTTAATTCCACTACTACATCCTATTCCTTTGGACGTAGAGATAATAATGAGCATATGACCCTCTTCAAGTCAACCAGAGACAGAACCTGGGTTCTTTTTCAACTATTGTGTGAAAAAAAAAAAAAACTTTCCTTGGATGCCATTTTGTTGTCAGGTGGGAATGCCTTGCTTCGAAGTGAGAATAAGAATAAAGTAAACGCTTCAGGAAGGAAAACACCGAGAAACACAAGAGCAGGTCTTAGTAACAACACCACACAAGCCCCTGGATCCAGACTTAACGAAAACCAAAGTTGAGTTATCTGTCACTTGAAATATAAAGCAATCGTAACTGGTAAAACATTTACTTATTTGATTGGGCTCTTTGTTATTTGTATCTGTGTTTGCTTTCAAAACTCTTTGTGTATGGACAGCACAAATTGTATCACTGGGCACTCACCAGGCCATTTTCAAGACTGGTTCAAATAAATATTATTGCAGTTGAGTTGCCTCATTTTTACGTGGGGTTGGAAGGGGAGAGTATGATTTTTTTTAAACATTAAGTCTCCCTGTGGGGCATGTCGTTTGTGGCCTGTGTTTGTCATGCTTATGGTGCATTCAAAAACACTCCCTAAATTCAATCTCTGAATTAAGCTGTAACCAAGCTTGTATATTCATTAGAGAAGAAAAATTCTCCTCGAAGAAGTTCAAATTGTTTATTGATTTTCATTTCTGTGTTCAAAGGAAGCCCGGGCGAGTCTGTCTCAGCGCAGTCCCCACGGGACTAAGCAGCCAACAAGTGCATCACATTCAAGCCCAGTGGAGCGGCTCCCAACCAAAATGGGAGGTTCTTCTAAAACCATATTAATAAATAGCAAGAGGATGAGATTTACAGTTCAATAATGTTGATTCTTAACAAGGAATAACAAATTTGCCACAGCGAACAATGAATGACAATGCAGAGGAAAGCTTGAAAGAAATGAAAATAGAATAAGGGGAGTAGAAAGTGTATTTGGATAGCCTCTTTCTGCCTGTGGCTAGGGTTAGACAGAGAAACATTTTGAAAAATCACTTCTTCCTTAACTTTGATAATTTAACTATCTATGTGGTAACTTTTTTTTTCAGAGAGTGAGAGAGGCCACAAGTGAGTGAGAGATTTCCATGAGGGGCAGAGAGAGAGAAAGAGAGAGAGAAGGAGAGAAGCAAAGCTCACTTGAAGCAGGCCAGAGCTTAGCCTATGTAGGACACAAACTCACGAATCGTGAAATCATGACCTGAACTGAAGTCA
The DNA here is from genome assembly GCA_004023845.1 of Helogale parvula. Taxonomy (NCBI): domain Eukaryota; kingdom Metazoa; phylum Chordata; class Mammalia; order Carnivora; family Herpestidae; genus Helogale; species Helogale parvula. The sequence goes on along the minus strand of PJEM01015327.1, from coordinate 16,366 downwards.
AATGCTTAACCAACTGAGCCCCCCCAGGCGCACTCATTGCATTACCAGTTGGGACAGTGTATGAAGTGGTTCATGATGACAAGAATGTGGCTGTTCATTTGTTGGTGGTGACATATTTCTGCCAGGATACTTTCTTGGGCATCTCTGAAAGGAGGAGACACTAGTTTATTAAAAAAAAAAACCCCGTAGATATGAATATTTTATGTGTCTTGAAGCAGAATCTAAAAATTAGGTTTTAAAAGTGAATGTGAGGGTTGCTGAATTCTCATAGCCCTTTGATAGGTGTTGACCATCACAAAAGTCACCACGCCCTGCTACACATAGGCTGTAAAATCTCCTTGTATTGCATCCATTTCCTTTTAGAAATAAAATGAAACATGCTTCATTTTACTAAGTATAAAGACAGGCTTAGAATGATATGTCTTCTCTGCCAGATTCAAGACTGGAGGCAAAGAGGTTTTGACAAACATCTACATTTTAGTTTTTATTGGTCCTGAAAGACGCAACAAGATAATGGACCAAAGTCACTTTTAAAATCAACCAAACATGTAACAGAAGATTATGTGAAGTTTTTACCTAAAACAGGAGAGGAAGTGCCTTGCCTATTCAATTGCTCCAAGACTGTTTAGCCTCAGTTCTGCCGAAGCTCTCTGGAGGCCTGAGAAAATGATTTCATCTCTGTGGATAACTGTCTCCTCATTGGTAAAGTAGGGAGAAATGCATCAGTTCCACCTCCGAATGATGTTTTGAGGATGAAATATGATAGTGTTAGCAGTAATATTTTACAAAAATACAAGCATGTAGAACTCTGAAGTTGACCAGCAAGGTTGACGCCAGTGTCCTATGGAAATCACATGTGGCAGAGCCACGTTGTTCAAAGAACAAACGCTCAGAGCTGATAGAAGCATGATCCAAAAACACTGTTCGATGGAAGTGAAAATCAGCCACTGTCTTCCATAAAGACAATAGTGTGACCGGGAAAGCCCATAAGAAATAACGGAGTCCCTTTCATCCTCCCCGGCAAGGCGGGGTTCTGGGAAATGTAGCCGAGAGACTCAACTCGAGAGTTTTCAGAAACTTTCCAAACTGTGGGAATCGGATTCATTTGAAAAGACTGAGAAAAGAAAATATGCAGTTGCAGGATATCAAAGTCTCCAAATGAAAATGAAAATCAGTCATTACTCGAACAATGGAAAGCCGTCAATATTCAGAAACTTGGAGCAGACTGAATGTTTTGGCTGTTTTTTTATTTTTTATTTTTTTGAGAGACAGACAGAGACAGCACAAGCAGGGGAGGGTCAGAGAGAGAAGGAGATACAGAATCCAAAGACAGGCTCCTGGCTCTGAGCTAGCTGTCAGCACAGAGCTCCACGCAGGGCTCAAATCCATGAACCGCAAGATCATGACTTGAGCTGAAGCCTGACGCTTAACGACTGAGCCACCGAGGTGCCCTTTTCAGCTGCTTTTGATCCAGATGTTCGACAGTGAAGAATTAGTCCCGGATGTGGAGGTCACTTCAACATTAATGTTTCGTCCAATAAAGGTATTACAATTATCTGTATCAAAAATAAATAATAAATAAATAAAAAAACCTTTATCAAATTTAATGGGGGGGGGGACGGGAAATCAGGCTGCATCCAGAAAAGAACTTTTGGATGAACTGGCCATATTCACAGTAGGGCTGTGACCCATCTCAGCCTTGTGACATTAGTGTGAGAAGTTCAGTGAAAACATACCGGCCAACAGAGTTCTTCCGTTTACCAGCGAGGCTTCATTAGGTTGCATAATTATAATTCCAAGAAAATAGTTTCACCAGTACTTTTTTTTTAATGGTTTACTGTCAAACTGGTTTCCATATAACACCCAGTGCTCTTCCCCACAAGTGCCCCCCTCCATGACCACCACCCCTTCTCTCCACCCCCTCCCCCTTCAGCACTCGATTCGTGTTCAGTATTCAATAGTCTCTCATGATTTGCCTCCCTCTCTCTCCCCAACTCTCTTTCCCCCTTCCCCTCCCTATGGTCCTCTGTTACGTTTCTCCTGTTAGACCTATGAGTGAAAATACATGGTATCTGTACTTCTCCGCCTGACTTATGTATTAAAAGGAATTATTTGTTATTGAAAAACACTGTCTGAACCAGAAATCCAATTTTTTTTTAAATGCAGTGACGTCTGATTTAACAAAGTGGAGGAAAATTCTTTTCTTCTGGTCCTAGGTCAAGCACCGGTCTACCGTGCGCGCTATTTATGCTTCTGGTGTCAGTGTGGACAAGCCAAACATCCGGACAAGACTGGAAAGTATCAAGTGCTTAACTCAGGTGTCTGCTCCAGCTGCAGGAAGGCATCTTTCTCTGGTGACCAGGAGGCACCCAGTTGCCTTACGGGGGCCTTGGTTGCCTCAGGGTCATATGCTCTACACAATATCTCTCACATATATTAAAAAAAGGATTAAAAAGAAAAAAGTGTGCCTGTGTGGCTCAGTCAGTTCAGCGTCTGACTTCAGCTCAGGTCATGATCTCACAGTTTGTGAGTTTGAGTCCTGCATCAGGCTCTATGCTGACAGGTCGGAGCCTGGAGCCTGCCTCAGATCCTGTGTTTCCCTCTCTCTGCCCCTCCCCTGCTCACACTCTGTGTTTCTCTCTCAAAAATAAATAAACAGTAAAAAAAATATTTTAATAAAAAAACCTCACACATAATTCTTTGCTTTTAAGGTCGGTGGCAGCTAGCTAAGCCATACCTCCTTCCCTTGTATAGCTATAATACACTGGTCTCCAGAGGGGTCCCTCTCATTTTCTCTTTATTCCACCTTCTGACATCATTCTTCCTCCTTACAACGTGCAGGCTGAAGGCACAACCAATAGAGGAGTTCTTGGACTTTCTTGACTTCCAGTCCCTTCAAGCCCCTTGTACTCAAGGTCACATTCGGAACATTCTCTTCCTTCAGAGCAACTCCATGTCTGACTTCTTAAACTCAGACATCTCACTAGACTATTGCATACTTAGTCTTGCAGCTAGCTCTCTTGCTTCTTCTTCTCTTCTGCACCAGAGGGAGACCAGTCTTTGGGTCCTTTCATTGTTTTGTAATCTGTTAGATCCTGCCTGGCTCCACCCCCTAATTAACCACAGAGTCTGTTTTCTACCACCATTGCTCTCTACAGTCCCCTGGCTCCTCCTCCGGCCTCACCACCAGACATTGCCTGCCTCATCCTTTACACAGAAGGAATATCAACTCTCTTACAGTTCTCTGAAAACATCACATGAGGCTGTTTTATGTTTTGGGGTCTTGCCATGATGTCCAAAGATTTGACTCAGACATACTCTAACTTAGAATTCATCCCTGACATTTTCCTCAGGTCTTTCCCTTACTGAGCTTTCCCCTACTCTGCCTCTGCACACATTACTCTCTTAATCATCACAGTGCTATGCCCATGCTAGTGACAAGGTCTCCTGATGTTTCTATCTTTCCCAGTAAACGTATAGGCTCGCCTAGAAAAGAGGCTTTACTTTTTGATCCTTGACTCTCTAGCACCTGCTAGAGTAGCTGGAATATTAGAGGAACTCCATAAATTATTTTCTTCAATGAAATCAGCTAACCCCCCCGCCCTCCTTCCATACTTGCTCCTCTAATTGAACCAGCCTTCTTTATTCTTTTGCCACAGAAAATCACACAACTATCATCCATCTGGAAGGCAAACTCCTTGAGAGCTTGGCTGAATCACCATTGCCTAGAACAACCAAGCATATAATAGGTATTTAAAAATGTATGGAATTTCAGTATTGCATCTAAATTTAGCGTTTTTCAATACTAGGTGGCCTCAAAATATATCAAACTTTTTTCTTGCACGTGAATAGGTTTGTCTCTTATTTTCATCAGAGATCACCGCCACACTTTCTGTATCCTCAAGCGTCCCAACATACTTCCAGCTGACACCCTGCTATCCACTTCCTTGGATAAAACAGAAATACGGAACATGAACTTCTCCGACCTCCCTCACCATGATGTGCTAGTGGCTTTACATCTATAGAAGAAATGGTGAATTCATCTCATGCTTATGAGAAAAAGTCACTGTGCTCAACGCCAGCATATTTATCAATTTTATGATTGACCAGCACTGGTACTTTAACTCCATGCTTCATATAAACACAGGTAATATGATTCTTTCTGTTGAAAAACTTATTTTGATTATTGTTAATAAGTATTTGTCATGTGAAGTCATCTTATAATAACCAGCAAGCTGTATTTTATCATTGTTATCAATAAATAGTTTACATAGTCTGCACACATGGGTGTCTGATCATGTGACCCACTATGAAAACTCTTGGGGGATCACAAGGTGCAGAGTTTGATGGCTACTATAATAGAAGATGCACAGAGATTTCTAATGATTCAACACTCTTCTCTCTAGAGATAGGAGGTTGGGGCCCATAGGGCTGGGGTCCTAGAAACACTGGTTGGCTTCTCAAGACAATTGTAGATCGCACAAACATTTGTAGCATGCTTATTTATTTACTAAACAAAATCCAAATAAAAAGGAGAGATGAATACATGCTTGAATTTTATCTATATTTAATTTATATAAATCTCAAGTCTAATCATTTTATATTTTTTAGAGAAATGGTTTGAATTTATTTCTCTCCAAATATGAGCTATGCCTTTAGTGCAAGGATTTTTATTACTATAGCTTTCGAAAAAGCTATAAATGTAGGTAAACAACATTTTCAAAATTCTCAGGGGATCATTCAAACTTTCCTTGGATTAGAATTTTGGTGCAACAATTATTATTTGAAATAGGAAGAAATAAGAGTTAAAATTCTCTGGCTCTAAAGGGAGATTCCATTGCAATGCGATTTGTTGGAATGTAACTTAACCTGGATATAACTATAATCAAAAGGCAGAAAATGGCTCATTTGCAAATTAAGAGACATGACCTATGAAAGTACAGAAGCTTTATTTATTGCTTAAAAACACAAAAGATTTATTTATGACTTAAAAATTATGAAGTTAATTTTTTTAAGTATTGAGTTCAGAAATAATGGGTTTAGAACCAATTAAATTAATATCATTGATTGGAAACTAAATAAAAGCTTTTTTTATTATTGTCATTATTTTTGAACTCACTATGTCAACTCAATAAGTGTTTGTTAATTAAGTTAATTGTTTGGACTGAAGAAAAATAGACTTTTACATTAATGTCATCATTTATTTCAATCCCTGAATCAGATTTTTTTTCTGGTACTTGGAAAGTTTGCTGCTGGGTTTTCAAATTGTTTGTCCAATTTCCAAACAAGGTGATTTCATTACAAGGACTTTTATATATACCCAAGGTCTAGAAGACTCTCAAAACAAATGGAAAGATCAAACGTGATTTATGCTGACAAACATGTACTTCATAGACGAGAACATCCTTACTACCCAAAATAAATATTGAGTAGAATTTTTAAGATAAAGAATATGAGCTAGGATGTACTTCTGGAAGAAGAAATAATGTGTGTAAAGAAACAGGGGCAGAAACAGAAGAAGAAAGAAAGGACTAGAAAATATCTTTGCCTAGAGGTAACACACCCAGCTGTAGTCTTTCCTAAGAGAAAAGCACATTTTTACTCATAAGAGTCCATTGTTAAAATCCCCATACTTTACATCATAACCCTTCTAAAAATATCATTTCCTATTAGGAAAATCAGCTCAAAAACTGCTAGAAAAAAATGGTCTGAATATATTCATAAAGCAATTGTGACACCATATCAATCTGAGTCCTTGAGAATTTGCCAGGTTTTGTCTCTGTCAGTTGTTTATAGTACAATGGATGAAACTTGGTTTTCCTGTCTTGAGACCAAAGCACTAAGTTAAGGCATATTTATGCATGACTTAAGAGTGCTGCCAAATACACAAAAATAGACACATAGATCAATGGAACAGAATAGAGAGCCCAGAAATAAACCCACGATTATATGGTCAATTAATCTTCGACAAAGGAGGCAAGACTATGCAGTGGGAAAAGACAGTCTCTTCAACAAATGGTGTTGGGAAAACTGGACAGCTATATGCAAAAAAAAATAAAACCGGGCCACTTTTTCTCACCATACACAAAAATAAACCCAAAATGGATTAAGGACTTAAATGTGAGACTTGAAACCATAAAAATCTTAGAAGAGAGCACAGGCAGTAATTTCCTCTGACATGGGCCATAGCAACATCTTTTTAGATATTCTCCTGAGTCAAGGGAAATGAAATAAACTGTTGGGACTTCAGTAAATAAAAAGCTTTTGCACAGCAAAGGAGACAACCAACAAACTAAAAAGCAACCTACTGAATGGAAGAAGACATTTGCAAACAGCGTATCCAATAAAGAGTTAGTATCCAAGATATATAAAGAACTTACACAACTCAACACCCCAAAAACCAAATAATCCAATTTAAAATGAGAAGAAGACATAAACAGATATTTGTCCAAAGAAGACACCAGATGACCAACAGACACATGAAAAGATGCTCAACATCATTCATTATCATGGAAATGCAAATCAAAACTGCAATGAGATATCACTTCATATTTGTCAGAATGGCTAAGATCAAAAACTGAAGAAACAACAAAGGGCAAGGATGTGGAGAAAAAAAATTCTCATGGACTGATGGTGGGAATGCAAACTGGTGCAGCCACTATGGAAGACAGCATGAAGGTTCCTCAAAATATTAAAAATAGAACTACCCTATGACCCAGTAGTTGTGCTACTGGGTATTTACCCAAAGAATATGAACACACTAATTCAAGGAAGTATATGCATGCCTATGTTTATTGTAGCATTGCTTACAGAAGCCAAACTATGGAAGTAGTCCAGGTGTCCACTGATAGCTAAAAAAATGAAATGTGAGATTTTACATACACACACACACACACACACACGCACACACGCACACACACAGTGACATACTATTCAGCCACGGAAAAGAATGAAATGTTGCTATTTGCAACAATATGGATGGATCTAGAGATTAATGGTAAGTGAAATAAGCCAGTCAGAGGAATACAAATCTCACATAATTTCACTCCCATGAGGAATTTAAGAAAAAAACAAATGAATGGGGAAAAAAGGAACAAACCAAAAAACACCCTCTTTATAATAAAGAACAAACTGGTGGTTACCAGAGGGAAATGGGGGGGGGGGGAGGGTATACTTACAATGAGCACTGAATAATGTATGGAAATGTTGAATCACTATATCGTACCTTGAACCTAATATAACACTGTATGTTAACTATATATATTGGAATTAAATTTTTTAAAAAGAGTAATGCTGAATTAATCATAGATAACTGAAACCTAGCTATGTGGCCAAAGAAAGGAAACCCTTTTTTTTTTAGAGGACAGCTGTTGGTCTGCATCACATCACCTACTGTGGGTCACATCCCACATTATGAAATGTGGATTTCATAATCTGTTAGGGAGAGAGACACAAACATAGAAAGATAGAAAACAATATAAAGGTGCAATGGCAGAACTGTGCTTGGATAATCAAAATTGCACTGAGTCTTCTGTTTCAGTTCAGCATACAAGGCATTTATCTCTGCTTAATTGGGATTTTAAAAAATAGTCAGTAAAACAAACAGGCTCAACAATTTTATGAACTTGGCCAATCCTTTTGGCCAAGGTTTTTACGGCAATTTTAGTGTGTAGTTTTATATCTGTGGAGCATGTTGGATAATGGACAATTCAAGAGTTGATGCTTTAAAACTGGCATGATTTGTAGATGGCCCCAAAATTACTTCTTTTCTGTACAATATACTGTGATGGTCAGTAACTATCCTCAGCTTCCCTTGGGATGCATGCTGGTAACAGAATCACTTGCTGGAAAGTAATTTGAATTTGAATTCCATTTTGGTGCAACCTTAGAGCTTATAAGAAAGAGCGGTTCTTGCCAAAGTCCCTGTTATGATAGTCTTCGCAAAATAAGCACCTGTTGATTCTTTTCTGGGTGTATTATGAAGACTGGCATTTGCCGACTACCTTTTAAATGGTGTTGGATGTGCCCAGTGTGAGTCTCTGGGTGTCCACATGCTAATGAAGCTGCAGTTTCCATCCCCACCTCTCACCCTGTGGGTCTAGGCCACTTATTGGAGATTCTATATTGGTTTTTGGGCTGTGTTCCAGTTTCTTAATACTTATCCGCACATTTGTCTGGAGACCTGGTCCCCTGCCCAGTTTCTGCTTCATTCTTCTCTCTCAGAAAGTAGACCTTTCTACTTTTTTTGAAACTTATTTCAATCTATTGAACCTTCCTAGAAGCATGTTAGCGCCATATTCTTCAGAGATCCCTAATGCTAACCCTTCCGGCAGGTTGGATGCTTTGGGTGGAACTGCATTTTCTACGCTCCTTTGGAGGTGACAACAGTAGTTGAGCCACCTCCTCAAATTCAACTCCCCAGCCCCAAGTTCACTATTCCCTTAGGAATGTACCCTTTCTGTTGACTTGCTTTGAGTTCTAGGATACCCTTAAAAATAAGATCATGACTGTTATGATGAACATCTCTACTAAAATTAATACACAGTTTTATAAGGACTGCTCCCTCTCTTGGCACATAAAAGAAGGGTAAGGAAGACACTTGGTTCTAGATGTTGGACATGGCAGAAGTAGTTCAAATATTTCTGAGCCCCTCCTATGTTTGCAAGCATGGAACAGGCAAAAGGGATCTTATAGTAAACCAGACACAGAAACAGTTGCAAAAAAACTGTTTTGGTTTCATTGGAGAGCTGGGCAAGTAAGTAAAAAAAAAAAAAAAGTAACATCACAACATGTACATGCTGTCTTATGCACAAGAATAGGGTATTATAGATCAGAGGAAGGATTCCTAACCCAGTCTTAGGAGCTCAAGGAAGAATCTTTATTGGAAATCACAACTACACACTCATAAATAGTATTGGGACAATTGTTGGTTACGGTAGAAGAAATTGAGATAAGCTAACATGTTAGGGGAAGGGGAGCTACAGAAAACAATATATAAAAAAGAAGAGATGACAGAGAATATGACACAGAGTACCAAAAGTATCTCTTTCTTACAGATTTACAATCATTAGAAATAGGTAGTTCTGTAAAACCTAGAAGTAGACTTCAAAATCAATTTAAAATATCCAGCACCCATAAAATTCACCTCTATGTAAGGCTGCTCAAAATATTTAAGTTATCTGGTAAATATACCTAATCTCAGGGACTTCCCCTATTATAACTGGTCTTGAAGTTTCAGTCCACCATCTTAAAATCTGTCCTTATGAGTCTTTATGTTTTCTGAGTCTTCAAGGGCTGTAATGAAGCAAAAATGAAATTCATAATGAAATACTGCCCCATAGCTTGGTTTGCCCCAACACAAAAGTAGTCGACAGTCCTGATGGATGTGCAAAAAGCAAAAGCATGGGTGCTGTGGACTAGAGAGGGGTGGGGTAGAAATAACAGTGGGGGATGGTGGGGTGGGAAAGATCGTGAATAATAATTTCAGAACAATTGGTAGAGAATAAAGGACTTATTTTATTCCCTAGACACTGCATGAGACTATGTATACAGAATATAGAACTCATTTCTTTGCCTGTTTGCTTAGTTTTTGGTGACCAACTGTTATAGTCAAATCAACTAAAACATCAGAGCCAGTCTTTAGCTAAACAACGAAATTATCTTCTGGGCTTTTATTATTTCCTCCATAATACTGACATTGGGTAACGGGTATTTCTTTTTATTTTTCCCTCTCTCCTCCATGAAAATTTGAATTTCTCTCTTGGATCCCTCAATCCCACCAAGGTACAAAGACCTGGTAATAATGAATGCTATTATGGAATTATAGTTTAATAAGTAAACATTTGCCTCCTGAATTTCTAGGCATCAATTGTCAATTTGGTAAGAAATATTTCAGAAAGAGGGTGCCTGGATGGCTCATTTGCTTGGGTCCAACACTTGCTTTTGGCTCAGGTCATGATCTCATGGTTTGTGGAATCAAGCCCCACATCAGGCTCCACGCTGAACATGGAGGCTGCTTGGGATTCTCTTTCTCCCTCTCTCTCTCTGCCTCCCACCCCATTCATGAGCATGTACTATCTCTCTATCAAACTAAATAAATAAACAGTAAGAAAGGAAAAATTTCCTTCCAAAAAAAAAAGCAGAAAGAAAAGAAATATTTCAGGGAGATACTGCCACCTTCCTGCTACCCAGGAGGTGGACATCATCTCAACCTTAAATATATGCTTCTGAGAAAGTGTCTTCTTCAGCAAGAAGGTCACTATGTCCGAAGGGTGCAGATACAGATGATAATCCCTGGTCAATCAATAGCCGAAGACCTCCTCAACTCTCTTTGACATTCAAGTCCACCAATGCCCATCTCTTCTATTTATACCTTATTAATGTTCTTGCTCCTTTCTCTCTGTATTTAAATCCTCTATTCAAGGGAAGGACTCTTCCATTGGCTCTCCTTAGTACATTATCAGCTTGGGTATTGCCATGACCAGCCCATCATAAGCTGACCTCTAGCTCCAGCGTAAGATCTGAAACCATATATGACTTTTTCCAATGTTAAGGATGGAACATTGAGACATTAGGATTACTCTAGAAACCTGAGACTGGATGAAACTTACAGGTGACGGAATCTAGCAGTCCATGCTTTAGGAAAAGCATGTAAACAGCCTGGTGACAACTAGACACACATTCATATACAACATGCAGTGTCTCTGACAATGAAAATATAGCATTTAGAGCAGACTTCCAAACTTGGGTTTATTCTGTTTTAGTTACATCACAAAGTCATAACCTCAATATTTGCTTGGTAGTGACTATGATCTTTCCCTTTCCAGCCCTTTGTGGACAGTTTTCTTTCTGTGCTACCACTTCACTTGCTCTCAGTTTTATGCTTCTGAGCTCTCGTTTTATTCATGCTAAACCTACCTATGAATCATTGCCTAGGAGATAAATATAGATACAAAGATTTCAGATCTCTTTCAGGACGAATTCAGTATGATTAATCATACTATTATCTAATTCAGATATTAAAATAGCATTTAAAAACCTGAATTTGGGGCACCTGGGTGGCTCAGTTGGTTAAGAGTCCAACTTTGCCTCAGGTCATGATCTCACAGTTAAGGAGTTCCAGCCCCTGGTTGGGCTCTGTGATGACAACTCAGAGCCTGAAGCCTGCTTCAGAGTCTGCGTCTCCCTCTCTCTTTGCCCCTTCCCAGCTCATACACTGTCTCTCTCTCTCAAAAATAAATAAAACATTTTAAAAAATTTTGAGCACCTGACTTTTGGGGCACCTGAGTGGCTCAGTTGGTTAAGCATTGATTCTTGGTTTCGGCTCAGGTCATGATCTCACAGCTTTGTGGGTTCAAGCCCTGCATGAAGTCTGCACTGGCAGTGCCACGCCTGCCTGGGATTCTTTCTCTCGCCTCTCTCTCTGCACCTCCCTGACTCACATTGTCTCCGTCTCTCTCAAAATAAATTTAAAAAATAAAAATAAAAAATAAAACCCTGAATTTTGAACTGGTGTTTTTAACTATGTGCTAAGAATGTAGGTAATTTTTAATTTCAGTTACTTTTCCATAACATTTAGGAGCATGCTCCATTCTCCAAGTCAATGACGAAAATCTTAAAAGAGAAGCAATGGATCTAAGACTTACACCTGAAGGAGAACTCATGTCCCTCACTCAGAGAGTCAGCTCACATTTGTATATTTCCATTAGCGAGACTATCTCCATTGCCATGAAGATTCCGATCTGAAAAGCTGTTTTTATAGTATGTCATTGGCAAGTCGACTTGCTGAAGAGCATTCTAATCAGGAATGTTGAAAGCCTTCCATAAATGAGATGACTGTCACCAATGTTCTCTTTATTCTGTCCCGGGTGGCAATAAAAGAGAACAAATAAAAAGCGAAAACTATAATTGGTCTGGTAATTGAGCCGTGAAAATGTACTATAATGAATGGAAACTGAAAGGAAAGTCACAGAAATGGTGGCGTTCCAAATAATTCACCTAGTGTTCCAAATAAGTCACCAATTCATCCTAGCTGGCATACCTGAAAACAGGGTTGTTGTTTTTTTTTTTAACTTTTTAATAGTAAGGAATATCAGCTACACTATAGAAACCCACCCAGATTCACTAAAGGATTTCTTCACTTCACTAGTGGAATGTGAAGGCCTATTTGAAAATCCTGTCATTTTATTCAGAGCTTCATTAATTTGACCTTTTGTCCTCAAATCACAAGAACAAAGGAAAACTTTTTTCTTATGGCCGGCTAAAATACAATAATCCAAAATTTTCCGATGTCCTCAGTCCCCTAATTCTTTGTTTTCAACCTTATTCCTCGTCATAGAAAATTTATTAACATTTACACAGTGGTACCATTCTGCAACGAGAATGCATCCTTGTATAAAGAAAACACATCTCTTTCTAGTGTTGCAAATACCCCACCAGGGCTGGGTCATTGAGTCCCTGCTGTGTGAGATCACTGGGCAGAAAAGATGACCCAAATAGCTAGCAAAAAGAAACAAAGTGGTTTAATTTCAAGACCTAAGTTGCTTGGAGAAATGGTAATTTCTGGGCATAGTACATCAGTATGGCTAGTAAAATTTCTTCAGCTAGCCAACCAGGTGCCACGGATATGATTTTGAAGTAATAGTTGTTAATATGAGTAACATTGGGAACTCTGGTACACAAGTAGGCAGCAGCAATAATCATAGCTGGAGGTAACATTCAAGTGAATGACCTTGACTTGTAACTATGACATTCTCCCCACTACACACACACACACACACACACACACACACACACACACTGAAATATTAGTGCTAAACAGTTAACATAGTGTAACAACAGTAGATAGGGATGACCTAGCACAGTTTCAATAATCATACTATATGGCAGCAACTGCAGACTCTTCAATACTTCCCTCCAATTTCCTACAGGTGTTTAAGCCAGAACTGGTCTTTTGTGTGAAGACTTGGTTTGTAATACACTCAATGGTGATGACTATTAACAACAAATCAGTTACAAAATCACTCAAAATATTTATTGAGCACTAACTAGGTTCTAAACACTAGTAATTGGGAGATGACACAGAACAACAGCCTCTGCCTGCAAGGGGTTTATATTCTAGGGGAGAGATAGGCCCGCCCTCAAAATGCAGATTAAATAAGGATAAAAACAGTTTTATGTGTTTGTGTATATTTTAAAGAAGATAAAATAGGGTCATATGAAGAGATTCATGTGGGGGTGGGGGCAGTTGCTTTCATTAAGTCCGTCAGGATAGTCTTTGAGAAAGTAAGAGTTAATACTTGAGTTGGAGAACACTGAAAAAAAAAGACAGCCATGATAGAATCGAGGGGGAGGTGTTCTAAGCAGGAGGTCAATTTAGTGCAGTGTCCCTGAGACTGGAACAGAACTGAAATGTTGGAGATACAGAAATGAGGGCTGTGTGGCTGGAGCAGGTTGAATGAGAGGAATGGCAGGCAGTGGAACACCAAGTCAAGGAGGAGCGGAAAGGTCGGGTCTTATACAGTTTGATAGTCGTAATGTTGGGGGGGTAGATTTTCTTCTAAGAATGGTGATGAGTATTTTCAGGAGGGATTTTAGCAAGAATAGTGGTGACCAGCAAGTATCTCTGGATAGGCATTTGGTCTATTACTGCAACTTAATAATCCACTGCAAAGCAACTAGCTTCTGAGGATGGGATGGCTTTTCTCCAGGCTTAAGGTGGATATTAAATTCTCACTCCAAGGGTGAACTGCTGGGACTAAGTTATATGAAATACTCTGCATGATTGGATAACCCCAGCCAGAGTGGCCAGGAAGAATAGGAGAGTCCTTGGTGACAATACTCTAGTTAAAGTCATATCAATTTTTGAACATTTTGTTGGTAAAGTTTAATTACAATAAGTGGGTAAGGTACACTAATCTTAAGTGTACCACCTACTGATTTTTACTTAAGTATATACTATGTAATCACCATTCAAATCAATATATAAAACATTTCGAATATCCCAGAAGGATATTCATGTTTTTCAGGAAATATTTACATTATACATTTGTAACAAAAGACCTATCTAGAAGGTGGAGAGCCCACAAATCAATACAGATGGACAAGTCGCCAATGAAAATACATGAAAAATCTTGAACCCTTTACCAAAATAAGTTACATGAATGGCCAAGAAGCACATGAAAATGTAATCAACATCAAATCATGAAGAGAAATCCTTAGAGAAATTCAAAATAAAATCATAATGGCTCATCACTTCACACTGCAAAACAGCTAGAATTAGAAAGGCTGAGAATACCAAGTGTTGGCGAAGGTTGTAGAGTAGCCAGAATTCACGATATGACTACTTCAGAAAACTGTCCAATAGATTCTTAGGAGCTTAAAGGTTTTCACACCCTCAATCACCTAGAATTTCCTCCCCTAGACATATACTGAAGATAAAAACATATGTCCACAGCAAGACTTTACAAGAATATATTCAGTAGCTTTAAAAAAAAATAGACAAGCATTGTAAACAAACAAATGTCCATAAGTAGGAAATGAATAAACAAATTGTATTATATTTTTATAATGCAATACATTAATCATGAGAAACTAGGAACTGCTGATACACGCAGCAACATAAATAAATCTCTAGAACACTCTGTTGAGCAAAAAGAGCCAGACACAAGGGTATATACTATGTGATTACATTTATATGAAGTTCAAGAACAGGCAAAAGTAACCCATAGTGACAGAAATTAAAAAGTGGTTGCTGGTGGTGGGGAAAAGATTGGAAGGGGGCACAAGGGAATATTCTGGCTTGAAGGAAATGTTCTATATCTTGAGCTGGCTGTTGGTTACACAAGTCTAAACATTTGTCATAAGTCATCAAACAACACACTTAAAATTTATGCATTTTACATGTAAAAATTTTCTCTCAGTTGTTAAAAAGTTAAAGTTATAAAAGATATTCATAAACAAATTTTCCACCCAAAAATCTCTCATGGCGGCTGTTAGTTTTAGAAAGTAGAGAGCACCCCATGGCATGGGCCCAACTTCAACTTGTTTTAAAATATATTTTAATAGAAAGGCTCTCTTTAGGGCTCAGAATCTGATCTCATGTCTTCAATTGCAACGGTGTAGTTACACATTAAAGGTGAGAAGCTTAAAAATAGAACCTTCTAAATTTCCCTAGAAATAGACCTGCCCATGGGGCGGTGGCAGCAGCAACAGCTGCAGCAGCTAGAGCCCAGGATTGATCTCTGTTCCCATCTTCCCTCAGCCTTGCTTTGAAGACAGAAGTGGGTCATTTAGTCTCCATGGCTTTCACAGAGACTGCCAATATGAGGGTTAGTCAGGTCACTGGCTTTCTGAGAAAGGTCCCCCAAGAAACACACTCAGATTGTCTGCTCCCTAAATGAATCTGATGGAATGTGATTGTAAGCATGAGTATTGGAGGGAGAGGAATGCCCCAAATTCACCTGGAAAATCATAACCATAATAATGTATTTTTGTTCTCTGACCCAACTTGCCCAGCTTCCCAACAGATGCATTAGGAATTGTGTGAAATTATGATATAGCACTTAATATAGAGGTGCCTACCCCCTGCCTTACTCCTCTGGCTACCAAGAGTAAGCCAATACTGTGGAAGTGGAATGGATTCAAGGCTGACCAAAACAGGGGCAGTGATTGGTTGGAATGGCTTTCTCCATTCCCTCTATAAGGCACAATAGAAAACACATCGTTCTATTATTCAGCTGTCACACTAGATTCCACAGAATCTAAAATGATAGCCATTTGTACAAATAAAATCCAAATGTACCCCGAATTTTATTTTAATTATGAACCAAGAAGATGTTCATGTGTCAAATGTCACATGTGTCAACATCCACATCAAGCCATCTTGACAATATTGCCCTGTACCACAGAGATAACAGCTCTTCGTGATTGTAAGGAAATGTGATGACTTTTTTCTCAGCTGTGTCTCCAATCATAAAAATTT
The DNA here is from genome assembly GCA_004023845.1 of Helogale parvula. Lineage (NCBI taxonomy): Eukaryota > Metazoa > Chordata > Mammalia > Carnivora > Herpestidae > Helogale > Helogale parvula. Next base: position 384 of record PJEM01015327.1, on the reverse strand, counting down.
TGAAAAGTTGACTAATATCTGATCAGTTATTCATCTGAATTCCACAGTGTAAGCTGATCTTACATAGAGCTACTTTGGCCAGATGGTGATCAGTTAAACCATTAGAACAAGAAATCGTCTGCAAATGCTGGTACAGAAAATACCCACCTTTAAAATTTACATCGTGAGTCTTGCTTATCACCTATTTTGTTACATAGCCCATTTCTCATCCCAAAGTAAACTACCCAAACCCAGTAGCTGGCTTTTTATTATTATTATTATTTTTTAATTTTTATTTTATTTTTATTTTTTTTTATTTTTATTTTTATTTTTTTTATTTTTTAATAGTTTATTGTCAAATTAGTTTCCATATAACACCCAGTGCTTCTCCCCTCAAGTGCCCCC
>PJEM01015326.1:0-30570 GCA_004023845.1 Helogale parvula | reverse complement strand
ATTCAGAAAACGAGAAGAAATTACGTGGTGGGTGTTCTAGATGTGAGGGGCCTTTCTTTCTTCCTTTCCTTCTCTTTCAGCCTCTGAGCGGCAAAGAAGTCTCATCTTGTGGAGCGAAGGGCACGTATGATTCCTCGAGTAGGCTGCGGGTTTTGTAGGAGGGCGTGTGCAGATTGGGTGGGCGGATAGTGTCCTTAGCTAGGTTCTTTAATTTAATTTTTATTGAAGATTATTTATTTATTTTGAGAGAGCCTGAGTGCACAGAGGCAGGGGGTAGAGGGAGAGAGAACCGAGGGAGAGGGGGAGAGAAGGAGAGGGGGAGACAGGAAGAGAGGAAGAGAGACAGAGAGACACACAGAGAGAGAGAGGACAGAGAGGGTCCCAAGCAGGGTCCACGCAGTCAGAACTGTGCCCTGTATGGGGCTCAACAGAGAGCCAAAACCAAAAGTCACACGCCTAACCCACCCAGCCATCCAGTTGACCCTAGGTTTTTTCTTTTATAATAATTAGTCCCCCTCAGCGCTAGCAGAGATTTCAGTCTAGATCTGCCCTCCAACCTATAGGAGTTGAAAACAGACCCCTTATTTACAGGCTGACAGAAACGGCAGCAACCATGAGTTTAAGGAAGAAACCCTGGAATCGTCCGCCGACACCAAGGTCCTTTTTGGATAGTGTCCATTGTGGGGGCGCCTGTGCGGCTCCCATGGTTCCGTGCCTGACGACAGCTCCGCGCATGATCATCTCATGGTTCCTGGGTTCCAAAGTTGGGCCTTGTGCTGTCCGCAGAGGTTGTTTTGGATCCTCTGTTCCCACCCCAGCCACCCACACCCCCGCCCATCATCCTCCCCCCTCCCCTGCTTGTGCTCGCTCATGCTCTCTCTCTCTCTCTCTCTCTCTCTCTCGCACTCTCTCTCTCTCTCAAAATAAATAAATCAACTAAAAAAAAATTGTTTGCATTGTGGGTCTCAACAAATGTATTTAATGTGAATGGAAAACCCAGGAGGGACAGGTGAGCAGGAACTGTCCGTTTCCACTGTGGTTACCAGCCACGCCACTTGTACATAAGGCCTTTCTCTCCTTCTGCCAGCTGACTGTCCAGAAGCCTGAAGGGAGGCATCTCCCTGACAAGACAAAAAAGTGGTAATTTACTCTATCAGGGATGGGCAGGCTACAGCCCGCACCCCAGTTTGGCCCGGTCGGCTCTCTCAAGGTGCATGTTAACAACGGATTGTCCATTTTTATTTTCATTGTATTAAAAGAAACATTTTTATATTTTATTTCTTTTTGAGAGAGAGAGAGACAGAGACAGAGACAGACAGAGAGCATGAGCAGGGACGGACAGAGAGAGAGAGGGAGAGGGAGAGGGAGACGGAGAATTTGAAGACAAGCTCCAGGCTCTGAGCTAGCTGTCAGCACAGAGCCGGATGCGGGGCTCGAACTCACAAACTGTGAGATCATGACCTGAGCCGAAGTCCGACGCCCAACCGACTGAGCACCCAGGTGCCCTGGATCGTCCATTTTAGAAGGGTTCTGAAGGAAAGACTATGTCACAGAGAACTCTGGGGGCCCGAGAAGCCGAACCTTTTTCCGATGTGGCCCTTTAGAAAGAAAGCATGCCCACCTTCGTCTCAGACCACGAACAGAGAGGTTTACCTTTGCGCAGAAGGCATAAAGAAGCACGGTAGAGGAGGTCCGTCACCTGCAGGTAACATTCTGCCTTAAGAATGACCACTTATTTAGGGCGCCTGGGTGCCTCGGTAGGTGGTCGGTCGGTCGGTCGGTCGGGGGTCGGGCGCGTCGGATCCTCGCTCAAAAGTAAGTAAAGGTTCTAATTTTAAAAATCCCACCTAGTGAAAGTAGCCAGCTATTGAAATGGCATCCATCAGGAAGGGCCCAAGAAAGAGTGGGAATCCTGTGTAGGTTCGTCACCAAAAAAAGTCCAACTCTTCCCCGATTCCCCCGCGGAGCAAGCATCGGGAGGACCGAAATTGCTGGCAGTTGAATCTGAAGGGCTTCCTTCATAGCACAGCTCCCAACCTTCTGGGAAAGCTGGAGACTGCCCGACAATGAACCCCAAATGCACCGGGTGTCCACTAACGCAGAAGCCGCAGGTGTGAGGGTGGACTAAAGGGCGGAAGCTGACCTTAGGCCACAGTCCTATTCCCCGGAGGGGGTGCACCGCTCCCGGTGGCACTGCAAAACCAGGGCGATGCGCGGAGTGGACGGAGCAAGCTCCCGGTCCAGCTCCCGGCTTCGAAAATTCATTTCACATACCGTCCTCACATAAAGGACGTGTCAGATATTCAACTGACAAGAACGACACTACACTCGATCTTAACCAAAAGGCCGAGAAGCGATAACCTCGGCACCCTCCCTCTTACTCCCCTTTAGGTCACGGTGAGAAAAGTCACCCTCAAACGAAGACCCACCCTCTTTCCCTAGACTTGACAGGGTCTCGTCGTCACACCTAAGACACACACGGTTTATCACGTTTCTTTGAGATTTCTCGCTTTTGATTAGTTGGCTCCCACAGCTCGCGACAGAAACAGCCATTCGTAATAGCCATGTCCCACCCACACGCGCGCCGCTTCCGGGTGTCATGGCAGGAAAGTTGCTTTTATCTCGTGTCCTTGTTGGGGGTGGGTGAGTGGGGTCGCTCAATCGCAGAAATAACTTTGTGAGGTAGTTTAATACCAGGTCGTTGGGGGCAGTGGACAGTGGATAGAGCAATCCCGGCTCCATGGTTTCCCTGCTAACTAAATACATGTTACTCTCAGACCGATAACATATAAGATATTAAGCTAATAAGAACAGTCACTAAAGGAGATCTATATCCAACGTAAGAACAACGATATCGGTCACCCTTTGCCTAGCCGCCACCACCCTGCCGTCATCCATTTTGCATCACCGTGAGCCATGTCACCCGCATTCGAGGTCTCTTTTCCCTTGCTTCTCTGACTTTGGTAGGTGATCCACCAATAAGTAGGCTCTTGTGCACATTTTAAAATCCTCTACCTTTTAAAAGAGAACGTGTACCTGTGGATGCTTCGTCGCATTCGCCCAACGCCATTCCTCATTTGAATTCCCCGCCTTTTCTCGCCTGCGGGGGCGTGGCTACAGCTGGTGACTGGAATCCGCTCTGGTTTCTGCGCGCGGATAGTTGACGCCACGCTGGGGGTCGAGGTGGAGGGTCGGTCTCATCTTTTGTACACAGGGAGAGATACGACGGACCATAGAGGATTGCGGGGTGACGGCAAGAGGGGATGTGGAAGGGAGTTCTTGACGGAGAGTCTTCTGGAAGGAAGGTAAAGTCGCAATACATAGTCCCTAGAAACTCTGACACCTTATAGTGTGGAGTTGGTCCGAGGCCGGCGGAAAACGAACTTGGTGTCTGTCGGTCGAGGAGTTCATTCTGTGTCCGCGGAGCGGCAGGCCTGCAGGAGGGGCTTCCCGGACCCTGGGAAGGCGGGGGCAGCCTCCCCGCAAGGCGGAAGGCAGGTGGTAGAAAGTGTAGAGCAGGGAGGAGGCCTGTGGATCTCATGAGGCGGGGCTGCGCCACTGAGGGGATATTTCCAGGCTCCAGCCCCTGCCTCTATCCGTGCTTCTTTCTGCGAATGAATCCTATCTTGGGTTAAGAGAGTCTCCCCCGCCTTCCCCCCAAAAAACTCTAAAGTAATCAAGATTAATAATACTCATACTGCTTGTATGAGACAGGATAAGAAATCCTCATAATTTTCATCAGATTTTTGTTTAACCTCCCCTAAAGTGGTGGCCTTTTCAGTTCGGGGGAAGGGGGCTCTGCAAGCATTGACAGTCCAGTTAGTTACCTGGGATAGGGTTTCTTTATCCAAGTACATCTGTCGTCGGGTGGTGTCATAATCACCTTCACCCAGTATTTTATCTAGTCTAATACCTCCTCGGTTAGTTCTCTTGTTGGCTGCCACCTGCTTCTTAGCTAGATCCTCATATTCTGCCCTCCATAATAAGTAATTTCCTCCTGGCAAGCAGGCCTTGGCTACCTGTGTCCAGTCATAAGGGGTCATCCAACGTGAGGTTAGGGCATCTAGCAATGTGATGGTATAAGGAACCAGAGGCCCTTATTCACTGCAAGCAGTTTTTAGCTCCTTTGAAACTTATAAGGAAGCAGTTCCCATGAGATTTCATCATCAGAATCTCCTTCAAAAACTACTGGGAAACACTGAACAAAATCGGTTTCACCATCTCGTTCAGCCTTTCTAATGGCAACTTGTAATCTATTTGAACTGGATAATGGAAAGGGAGGAGGTGGTCTGGAGGACAGCTCCTTGAATTTCTCTATTTGTTTAAGTAAAGTTTCTTTAGCCTGTATGGGGAAAGTCCAATTTTCCTTGCTATAATCATCAGCTGTTGTTTCCAAATTGCTCTTACATTGGGGGGGGGGAGGGGTGTCTCTTTATCTTATCTCTTTTCTTCCATATTGTTAGGAATATTATTTTTGGAAGGGACAGTGAAAGTTAAATCTTCCTCAGTAGATGCTGTCACTTGTAAGGCTTTAGCACATTTCCCTTCTTCCAACTGGGGGTCCAAAGCTTCTCGTATGAAATTACATAGTAAAAAGGCATCAACAGGAACTTTTTGTGGCCCTTTAAGCTTAAAATATTGTTTGATCTTATTTCATAACTTAGTCCAAATTTCTACATTAACAGTTCCTCTGGGAAGCATGGACATTGCTTTTGTACGAAATGTAAAAAATGCGCAACTTGCTGGGGCGATACCTTGACCCCGTTCTTTGAAAGCAAGTTATAAGTGACATCTATAAAGAGTCTTCTTTCTTTAGACTCTTTATGGCCCATAGCTTCTCAAGTTCTGACCTATCTACCACTCTAACCCTGTCTATCTCTACAGGGGGGTCTGCAGCACCCTAGCTGGAGTCCTAACCATCCTGAAAAACTCGAAGAAGAAAGGGAAGAGGCTTACCTTCATGTCCCTGTTCAGGTGCCACTTGCCGGAGTCCTGCTCCAGCAGGTCTAGGGCTCCCTGAAGGATGGACGGTGTCGGCGAAAGGGAGTGAGAGAGCCTGGGCTTCTTTCTGCTCACCAGGCAGGCATCTCTGCACTGACCGGAGAGTCATCTTTATTTATTGATAAAATGTATGGGGTACAAAACAGGAGTGGCAATTGCCTTAAACAATGATTTCTGATGACAAATTCTTTGGCATGTAAAATTTTCCCAGAACATAGATTGGTAGAAGACTCATGCATAATCTTTACCAATAGTGATTGAAGTAGGTGACTAGATGCTTATCACATGGGGAAGGTATCTTTAGCATTCAAATACAAGGCAATGTTTTTAGCATAGTAAAAGTAAGAGTTAGTTCTTTGTGAGCAGGGGTCAATAGCCTGTTTTTTGAGGGGAAGAAAACAGGTTTTCTCAGGAAATGTAAGATTTGCTCCTATAATCACAAAAGAAGAAACTCCTATAACAAGTTTTTCATAAGGTACAATTCACATATTTTTAGCATAATAAGGCAAGTCACTCCTGATATCAGCCAGTCAGATGCCTTGGGGGTTGGTGCTCAAGCAGAAATTGAGTGGGGGTTGAGTGGGTGAAGATGCCTGTCGCCATCTGATCATGAGAGACCTTTCAAACCCGTCTTACTTCACAAGATTTTTGCTCAACTTATGAGTTCAGAAAAACTGGCTTCCTGCAGAGAGAGAGAAAGATCAGTTGGGGAGGGGCAGAGAGAGGGAGAGGGAGAGAATCCCAAGCAGACTCTGCACTGTCAATGTGCACTCTAATGTGGGGTTTGAACTCACAAACCGTGAGATTGTGCCCTGAGCTGAAATCAAGAGTCAGACATTTAACCATCTGAGCTTCCCAGGTACCCCTTAATATTTTATTTTAAATAATCTCAGGGTGCCTGTGTGGCTCAGTCGGTTAAGCCTCCGACTTCGGCTCAGGTCAGATCTCGCGTTCATGGGTTCGAGCCCTGCGTCAGGCTCTGTGCTAACAGCCAGCTCAGAGCCTGGAGCCTGTTTCTGGTTCTGTGTCTCCTTCTCTCTCTGCCCCTCCCCCCTCTCATGCTCTGTCTCTCTCTGTATCAAAAATAAATAAAACATTAAAAAATTTTAAATAATCTCTTCACCCAAGTGGCACTTGAACTTCTGACCCCAGCACCCCTGTCTATATTGGCTTTAATCTCATTCATTGTTTTTGAGGTTTTGTTATCTATCTGTATATTAGACTTGATCCTAAATTTCTCTAGTTTCCTCAAATATCTGGCTATGACTCACAAATTAACATTTCCAATTTCCTCCTCCCCTTCTGCTTTGGAATCACTAAGAACAAAGGCTGTTTTGAATCCCCTTGGATTGGAAGTATAGCAGGTCTTTGTCACAACCCAGATAGCAGCCAAGTATCAGGGACTTGAACACCTGAATTTCCATCTCACAGCCGAAGGCGGCTACATCTGAGATATGATCCTGTACAAAAGTTAGAGATCTCCAAATCAAATTAGGAAGAGAACTAGCTGACAGATATCAGGGTAGACGACTTTATTTCAGGATGCTGGATGGAGATTTCATACTTTAACTAAACATGAATCTCTTCTTCCCCTTCTTTCCTTTACTCTGGCACTGGCCTGGTAAGATAACACCATCATCCATTACCTCCAAGGCCACTGCTAAACTGAAAAATGTCTGGAATTTAAAACAACTTTTCATTTCAGGCTAGGAGAAAACCTAACTGACCCCTTGCTTGGCTTGGGAAATGGAACAATCTCTGTGAATGAATCCATTAACAGTACCACCTTAATGAAAATGGTTGTGCCCAACAAGTTTTAGTTTTTTTCTGCAGTGGTTATCATTCTTATTGGGCCTATGAATGCTTAGATATCTAGTACATAGCTGGGCAATGCCTCTTAGTTTATCTAACTGTGCCCCTAACTTTTCACAAACAAGCTAAGACACCTCATTGGTCTGTATGGGGCCCATCCAGCCAAAAGACCTGTTGAGATCCCGCTATAAGTCACCAAGAGAAACGCGCATATCTCCAGCTTGTCTGGAAAGTGCGACCCTGGTGCAGTAGGGTCCCTCAGTTGAGGATCGGGATTGAGTCACTCTCCTGGGAGACTGAGTGTACAGTGTCATATGGCTTGTTGGGTTCTGCTTTCCTTTGTTTTAGAAAATGTGCGCATGACCTCTTGATCAAGATGGATTAGGGATTGGAGTTAGTTTTCTATGACCTTTAATTAGTTTCGGTGAGTGGGCAAATTTTCAGATTGAAACTCCCTTCCTGGTCAAGGGCACTTAACCCATAAATCATGTTCACCTTTATGGAAGAATAGCCTTTTCTTAAGCTTTGGTTAATATTATATTATATACGTAGAACAAGACCTCCACTGATGTATCTGAAGTGATGAATTATGTTTTTTAATCTTCTGTATTGTACCTTGTTCCTGTTTTTGATTTTCTGTTCTCTCTTCAGTGAAAATAATAAATCTTTTTTGGAACATGTGATTTTTATCCCGAATCTTAAGAAATTACGAACAATGTAATCATTAGAAGAATGATGTAATCACCTATGGTATATAAGACACTGAGCATCACAGTAAAGTGCAATCCTGCCACCATTTACTTTGTCTGTGTTCTTTCTTATCAGATACTGCGCCAACTCCAACCCCCTACTCAGAGACCCTTAGATAGTGGTGCGTGGGCTGGTCCCCCGCATCGGTCAACTCCCCTGAATTTATGTTGTCAAGTTAGAAAGGACCTATTAAGAAGCTTTCATGATTCAGGATTCACTTCCTTTGGCAGGTCCCTATTTGTCAGGTCAGGATTACTGAGTATCAATAGACTATGAAAAAGAATCTCTCTTTAACTCTCAAAAATACTGCAGAATCCATTGCAAAGGCAATAACTGCCCAACAAAAATCCTGACTCTCTGGGCAAACTTGTTCTTGATAATAAAACTGATTGTCTTTTAGTTAATTATGGAAGTATCTGCTGTGGCCAACACCACCTACTGTGCATGGATTAACACTTCTGGGAAAGTTGAAATTCAGTTACATAAAAGATCACTGAACAAGCTATTTGACTTAAAAAGGTGACTCCCTGGGTCACCTGAGTGGCTCAATCTGTTAAGCTTCTGACCAGTTCAGGTCATGATCTCTCAGTCCCTGAGTTCTAGCCCTGTGTCAGGCTCTGTGCTGACAGCTCAGAGCCTGGAGCCTGCTTCAGATTATGTATCTGCCCCACTCTCCCTCACTCCCTTTCTCTCTCTCAAAAATAAACATTATTAAAAAAAAAAAAAAAGGTCACTCCCTGGGTTCCTAGGTGGCTCAGTTGGCTAAGCAATCAACTCTTGATTTCTGCTCAGGTCATGATCTCAGGGTCTGTGAGTTCAAGCCTTGCACCAGCCTCTGCTCTGACAGTGCAGAGTCTGCTTAGGATTCTCGCTCAAGTGTGACTCCTTCAGGGGCACCTGGGTGGCTCAGTTGGTTAAGCATGTGACTCTGGATTTTGACTCAGGTCTTGATCTCATGGTTTATGACATTGAGCCTGTAAGAGTCACCTTGGGAGTCACCTTGGCATGGCGACCGAGCGGCCATTTTGCTGTGGGTTGGAAAAACACTGTGCACCGACGACCCCACCCCTCACCTGCAGACCTGGAATGTTCCGCACCAGTTTGAAAACAGCCAATCATGGAGCTCCAGCTTCCCACCACCCTGACCGAGGAGGCAACCTATCCCATCCGCCACGTCCCTAAAGTGTCCTTATTTGGTGGTCTGCTCTCCCAGGACCGGACCAGAAGTCTTTCACCCATAAAATACCTCGCCCCTCCTGTACCAGGCACGACTTCCCTGACTCTCCACTCCCTGGGCCATGGGACCTCGCCCGGTAGTTGCAGATCCCAATAAAGGCTTTCTTGGCTCCATAATGTAGTCCCTTTCCTCCCATCTCTGCCTCCATCTATTAAATCTTACAGAGCCCCTCATCAGGCTCTGTACTTGACAGCATGGATCCTGTTTGGGATTCTCTCTCTCTCTCTCTCTCTCTCTCTCTTTCTCTCTCTCTTTCTCTGTACCTCCCCCACTCCACTCATGCTCTCTCTAAAAATAAAAAAGTGACTCCTTTAAAGGTCTTTCTTTGACTTTGATTGGTTTTTGTCTTGGGAACCCTTGCCCCAAAGAATACTCCAGACATTGGGCAGTATCTTGCTTATAGTAAGCTAGTAATCTCTTTGGCACCTTATGCTCTCAGACTTTAAATGCATGAATGTTCACAGCCTCTATCAAACAATCTAAATCTGGTATGCCTGGAAAGGAATGAAGAAAATGACCAACTAAAAAAATTTCAGGGGTGCCTGGCTGGCTCAGTTGATACAGCATGCAGCTCTTGATCTTGGGGTTGTGAGTTTGAGCCCCATGTTGGGTGTAGAGATTACTTTAAAATAAAATCTTAAAGGGGTGCCTGGATGGCTAGTTGGTAGAGCATGTGACTCTTGATCTTGGGGTCTTGGGTTCAAGACCCACACTGGGTAGTGGAACCTACTTAAAATAAAAATTTTAAGAGGTGTCTGGGTGGCTCAGTCCACTGAGTCTCTGACTCTTGATCTGGGCTCACATCATGATCTCAGGGACATGGGATCAAGGCCTGCATCTAGCTCTGTGCTGAGCGTGGAGCCTGCTTAAGATTCTCTTCCTCTACCCATCTCCCCTACTTTTTTCCTAACAACAACAACAACAACAACAACAACAAAACCGATTAAACGTTAAAATAAAAATTAAAAGAAAAAATAAAACCTTAAAAAATATGAAAGTAAGAAATTTCAAACCGGAAGTTATGATGTGTTAATACCATAGAAATAAAACAAAAACATCAGGACCTGTAACTATCATACCAATGATCAGTAAAAGTTGTGAGAACCATGTGGCCGTAGTTGAGAATTACACAGATGTCTTATTTGGATCACATATCTCAGGCAGAGAGTCTGATTGAAAGGAGGGAACTTTTAAAAATAAAAAAAGAGGGGCACCTGTGTGGCTCCGTCAGGTAAGCGGCCGACTTCAGCTCAGGTCATGATCTCAGGGTTCGTGGATTCAAGCCCCTCATTGGGCTCTGTGCTGACAGCTAGGTCAGAGCCTGGAGCCTGCTTTGGATTCTGTGTCTCCCTCTCTCTCTGCCCTTCCCCTGCTCGCTGTCTCTCTCAAAAATAAATTTAAAAAATTAAAAGAAAGAAAGGAATATGACCTTTTTAAAAAAATGTTCATTCTAGAGACAGAGAGACAGAACATGAGTGGGGAGAGAGAGACAGAGAGAAGGAGACACAGAATGCAACGCAGGCTCCAGGCTCTGAGTTGTCAGCACAGAGACCCCCTGGGACTCAAACTCCTCAACAGCAAATTCATGACCTGAGCTGAAGTTGGATACTCAAGCAACTGAGACACCCAGGTGCCCCAGGAATATGACATTTAAACTATGATCTAGTAGTTCCTGATCAGTACTAGTGAAGTAACCTGCATGATAAACCCCTCCCCTTTCCCTCAAAGGAAGGTGACCTTGTCTGAAACCATCCTTTTCTTCATAACTTCCTTGTCCTGCCCCAATTCTGGATATAAAAGTCTCCCATTGTGCTCTTTGGAGATCTCTGGAGCTCCTTACTACTTGCAAGATAGGTTGCTGCCTGGTTCATGAATCCCTGAATAGAGCCAATTAGATTTTCCCATTTATTCAGCTGAATTTTTTTTAACATATGTAAACAGTAGCAGTGCTTTCTGGCATGTATCGATAACTGCATCTTGGTTTCTGAGATGTTAAGTTATGAAAAAGGTGCTATTTGGGATGGACCTCATGAACCATGAGATCATAACCTGAGCCAAAACCAAGAGTTGGCTGCCTACCGACTGAGCCATCCATGTGCTGTAGCAGGATTCTCACAGCGAGTCCGGACAAACACAGGCCTTTTTTATCCAGGAAGCAACTTTTATTTGTGCTGGTCCCACTCAGTTGGGTTCCTACCCAAAGAACTGAGTGCCAAACCTCACATGCATTGTCTGTTTCCGCCCTGGCCAGCAGGGCGGTTGATGGGTCGCAGGTTCCTGAGGGAGGGAGAGAGAATAGGGGGGCAGGAGGCACAGAGAGCGGAGGCAAGACAAGCATTTCTGATCAAGCCCCTGTTTATTGAGAAATCACCCACACCTATATAGGAATCACGGCGGGAAGCTGACCTAGGTTGGTTGCTAGGAAACAGGGTCAAGTGATTTTTAGAAAAACAGGAAACCGAAACTGAAATTTCAAACACAGCATCTAAAGGATCGGTAAGAAAGCCCAGACTTGGAGACTACAACGCTGGGCAGGGGTCCAATTGACACCACTTAAGCCTAAATGATCTTTTGTTCTACTGGCTACTCCAGTCTGGCCCTCTCCAATCCCTGAATCGGGAATGCACTTCCCTAGCCGATCTTTGTAATTCAGGTAGCTCCCCTCAGGGAGTGATACTTCCTTGCCTGAGGCGGCCAAGATCGGCTGAATCTTTGCAGCTTCCCACAATGCATAGTTTTTTATACATTTCTATTTTTTAAAAATTTTTAAAAGTTTTTTATTTATTTTTTTAGAGACAGAGAGAGACAGTGCGAGCAGGGGAGGGTCAGAGAGAGAGGGAGACACAGAATCCAAAGCAGGCTCCAGGCTCCGAGCTAGTTGTCAGCACAGACCCCGACGTGGGACTCGAACCCATGAACCATGAGATCATGACCTGAGACGAAGCCGGATGCTTAACTGACTGAGCCACCCAGGCGCCCCTATTTATTTATCTACCATATATGGTAATACACATAAACATACAGTTTGATTAAGTTGTCTCAGTTTACAAGGCCACGAAGGATGTAGTCTCCTAGGCACATAGCCAGGTGACTTTGAAGTTTTCTCTCCCTTTTTTCTCTCTCCTTAGAGAAGGATTCCTACCACATTTATATATATTTGATTTATTTGTTCTTTTTCTTTTCTTTTTCTTTTTTTAATGTTTTATTTATTATTGAGACAGAGAGAAACAGAGCATGAGCGGGGAAGGGTCAGAGAGAGAGGGAAACACAGAATCCACGAAGCAGGCTCCAGGCTCTGAGCTAGCTGTCAGCACAGAGCCCAATGTGGGGCTCAAACCCAGAACCACGAGGTCGTGGCCTGAGCCGAAGTCTGCCACTTAACTGACTGAGCCACCCAGGCGCCCCTGATTTGTTTGTTCTTAACAATTTTGTTTGGGGGCACCTGGGTGGCCCGGTTGGTTAAGCCTCCAACTTCAGCTCAGGTTATGATCTCACGTTTGTGGGTTCAAGCCCCACGTCGAGCTCTGTGCTGACAGCTCAGAGCCTAGAGCCTGCTTCTGATTCTGTGTCTCCCTCTCTCTCTTCCACTCCCCGCTCATGCTCTGTCTCTCTCTCTGTCTCAAAAATAAATAAAAAATTAAAAAAAAACAATTTTGTTTGGACTACCCACAAAACTTGATGAAACATTAGAGACAATCGGCCATCAACCCAAGCTATTATTCTTGATGACAAATTTTGTAAGAGATTAACATGAACTCATCCAACATTTAGTAAACGTAGGTAGAATGGAAGTATTATATTTAATGCTGATAACACTAAAGACATGCCTATTTTAATCAAACCAACAATTTAAATTAGCTTTAATACCAAGTATTTTCCTAGTTCAGGTGAACCTGAAATTCATTTGGGTTACTGTCTATTATGTAAATAAGAATTCGATTTACATAAGAATGTAATTTTTTTTCCTTTTTGAGTTTTATTTAGATAATCTGTACACCCAATGTGGAGTTCAAACTCACGACCCCAAGTTCAAGAGCTGGATGCTTCTCCAACTAAGCCAGCCAGGTGTGAGCAATAAGCCCACTGACCCAATCAAAGGAGGGACAGATTCTGGAGTGCAGTGAATCAATGTTCTTGCGAGAGCATGTGTCTGATGAACAGGCACATTGGGGCAGTTACAGCAGGCAATTTATCTCCTAGTGTACAAGTCCCTCCCCCAATTCTTCATTGGCTGAGCACTATAGAGGTTACAGCCTTACCTGGAAGTCACCTATGCCCACGTAAGGCAAAAAATAGTCTGAAACCTTTTCTTTCTCCTAGGATCCTAGCAGCAAAAATTACCACCACCCGAGAAACCAAAAGTATTGGAGCTCTTCAGTAACATTCCTGGCTTCCCCTCCCACTCTTTGTTTCTGCACCTACTTGGGTGTGATATGCCTCATTGTCTCCTCCCAGCCTCAAGGGCTAGGAGCAAAGACACTCTCCAGGACATCTAGGTTTTGGGAGCCAGGGAGATACTCTTGTCTTTCCTGCCACCCTGAAAATGGTGCCAGTAATCTGTAAGAGTCACCTGTCTGAAATTCCGGATGGAAGCTAGTTTACCATCTAAATTTTAAATGCACATGTGCTTTTGTCTGGGGTATTAAGTGGAAGCTCGGACACGCGACTTCCCACCCCAAGGTCACACCGAGACATCGGTCAGCCCTGTAGTAAATCTGTAAACCTCTGTTTTGTGGCCACTTCTGTACTTGTTTGTCCAATTGTTATTGTCATTGTTTTTGGTCTGGTCTGTGGAAATTCTATGGGAGGGAAAGTAATAACCTCTGGTATGTATGTGAGTGTGAAGGGGCAGCTCGGTCTGGCTTGCCTGCCAAGTTTGAGTCTGTGGCTCCACGGGTGGGCATCCTTAAGATCCCCAAAAACCCTACGGAGTCTGAGTGGGCTCATCTGTGACAGCCCCGTTACCAGGGCAACCAGAGATCCAATAAGGTTGCCCCTCCTTCCTGAGCACCCTGAATGCTCTAGAGGAGATTTAGCCCACATCCACTGGATGGGGAGAGGTCAATCTGCATAAATTGCCAGAGGCAACAGGCTCTTCCTCTGCCTTAGGTGATAAGAAACAAAAAACCACAGAAGTCAGATTTTTGCATCAAATTTCCAGGTCAAAATTAACTAAGGAACAAAGCATCTCACATAGGCTCGTTCAGTGTTTGAATTAATCTAAGTCTGTTGGCTTGCTTGTACCTGGCTTTGCTATAGTTCAAATAAGTTCCTGTTGTTGGTATAGGATGAGGTCTGTAGATGCTTGTGCTTTTGACTCATGGAAAAACAACTGGGGATATTTGAAACTGCTAAAAAGATGCTTTGTACTTAATTGGTTCATAAATTTACCATCTAAGAAAAACTCTGGTATAAACCTCTTTCAGCTGGTTAAAGTCCTCAATGGGAGACTAAGTTTTCTAAGAGTTAAAATTCTGCTAAGTGTACTTCAGACTGATGGGAAAATAAGAAAAGCAACCCTATATGCAGGAAATTGGGGATATGTAAGGAAGATATAAGAAATAAAAGTACATTTTTGTTGAGGGTAAAAAGAAAGTAATTTTGTCTTAGATGAGACTGCTTGTTTGGAGAGCATTGGCTTTGGGAAAAAGTTTAAAGGCAAAGGAAAGTTGCTGAAGGTTCCTGTAAGGAAATCATTGAAAAGAATTTTATGTGTGAGGTTGAGATGAATGAAATATTAAAGGTATATTGGTATAAGGTTGAAATTCTGCTTTTCTCTCCATTCAAAAGACAAGTTTTTCCGGACCTTTGGTCTGCTCTTGATAAGACTATGTAAATGAAGGGTTTCTCTTTTGTTAAGAAGACAAAAGCTTTAGGTCTTATCTTTATCAGGTCTTTGCTTAGTTAAAACTTCTCTGAGGTTAAAAAAGTTAGGTTTTGCTGAAAGATCCCAAAGGCAAATAAGGTCTTTTATTGCCACTTTGGTTAAATAAATAGAGTTTTCAGATTTTGTAACAATTTGTAATTCTATCTAGAATGTGCTTTGTAACTTCCTAAGGTTTTAGCAAATTTCCCGGTATTCAAATGGTAGAGAAGTCTTTTGACCAATTAGGCCCTTTCATTTAGGATGCCAAGTTACTTGAAAAGCACTGTTGTACAGTGGTAAACCTTATGTTATATAGCCTGGGTAAATGCTGCAACTACTCAAATATATATGCAGTTCCTATAAGTTTTAATGTTTCGGTATAAGATTATTACTTAACACATTTAGTAATCAAAATGTTAAGTGTCACTAAATTTCTTTGTCAAAGTGCATCATAATGAACTCTTGTCAAATCTTTAACAATGTCCATTTCTGAGATTTTGTCACAGAACGTGTTTCTTCCTCAAGGAAAGTTGTAAAGAGGACTTTTGGGACAAATGCAGTATTTGACATCCTTTAGGTTTATACTAAAATGGGTAGAAACTTCCAGAGCTAAAAGCTGCATTGAACCTGAAGAAGAATTAGAAACATGGGACCAAATGAACTGAGAAAAATCATAGTTTTGTAACTCTTGTTGAAAATATTGCTGTTCCTTTAGTGTTTGCTTATCCAGATTAAGAAACTATCTCTTAAGAAATCTATGACATACAGAAATGTTATAAAGTATTTGTTTGTAATCTAGAGCATTTATCTTTTCTCTCTACTTAAACCATCTGAAATTCAAAAACTCAGTGAGTATTCCTTCTTTCATGGCCATTACAATTGTTTGCATAAGTTCAATAAGAATCTGTTCATTTTCTAGTAGGACATCATTGGAAATGCTGGTTATTTTACCAAGGCTTTGACAGGAATGTCCTGTTTGAGAGTCATGCATAGGCTCAAATATGACCTGACAGCTTTAAGGAACTAAGGTTGACTTAATGGAACATGGAGCCATAAAGCCTTGTGGAAATGTTGGCTGGATACCTTGCTCACAGAGTTCACAGCAGCCTCCCCAGGTGAGTAAAGAAGGTCACTTCCTGGCAGGTGCAGGAACCTCAGCATATGTTGGGAACCTCGGGAAGAGGAGTTTGCCCAATTTAACAGGTATTGCAGGCCTGTCTGATGGAAAGTGCTGACTTGGCTTGGCTTCTGGCCCAGAGTGGCCACTAAAATTCCAACCTGGAGATTCCTTATAAAAGGACCCAGCAAAGCAAGCTTTATGAAGTCCTCATGAACAATCTTTATTCTTGCTGAGCTTATGTAAATAATTAGGCCAGGGTTGTTAAGAATGGACTCATTCCACCAATGCATTAGTCTCGATTTGGCTATCTCTGATAATGGAGGTATTTTTAGAGAGAAAAACTATTTCAGCAATGCACTACTGTAAATGTAATTCTAGTTCTGAATGTCTTTAAATATTTGTTGTTGGATCTCAGGCTTGTTAGTCTATGAGGATGATATTTAAAAATGGGGGTCACACCTTTTCAAAAGACTTAAAGGTGGACTTCACAGATATGCAACTAAACAAAAAATTCAGCCCCTATTAAAGTTTCAGGTATCACTCTGGAGTTAAGTAGGCCAACTCTGAAGAACCCTCAGCCTGGTGAGGTGATCCAGATCCAGTCAATCAGCTTAAGCTGACCCTCAAAAAGACGTTGGCTCCTGAGAATCTCCAGCCCCTGCTCCAGCCACATCCCAGAAGCTGGCTGGTCAAGCATGGCAGAAGCCTGAGGAATCACAGGTCCAATAAGATAAACTGTCCTGTCTCTTTGCCATCAGACTGGCAAACGTTGCCCCAGAAAGCTGGGGAAACAGCAAAAGTTCCAGATTGTGCTAACCTTCCTCTTATGGATAGGATGTTCTGTTGGTATTAATTGCCTCTAATCTGGGCATGTGATTTCAACGTGGCAAAAGGTAAGGGGAGCCTACGCCTCTACCGCCAGACTCTAATGGGGGGTCCTCAAGTGGCCGCTAGATGGCCCACCAATTTGGCTAAGGTTAGTAATGTAGAAAGAACCATGGAGGCGTATTGCACTTATACGCCCAAGGATCCTGAAAAATGAGGAAATAAATTGGCTGTCATTCCTACTTTTGTAAACCAGGCAGTGCCAGATATTAGAAACCCTAAAAGATACCCTTGCCAAATTAACCATGGAGACTGGCAGAAATTGGGTAGTTCTCCTTTTTCTGCCCTTTACAGAGTAAAAAATTCACCTTACACCAAGAAGGGCTATGCCAGGCTTTAGGGAAACAATGGTAACTCAGCTGACCCAGGATTGGGTCAGTTACAAGACAGAGGGGGGAATGTAAGGATGCAGGTCTGAATTCAGCTTCTCAGAATCATTAGACAATAGAAGGGCACACATTGCCCAAGGCAGAAAGGACAACCCTTGTAACACCCAATCAGGAAAGACCAGCTAACACCTTTAACATTTCTAAGGGCAGGCCTAGAAGGCTAGTCACTCTCTATATGTGGGTCCTGGGCCCACTCTGTAGTTGGTCAATACTCTAAATGTTGTGATTGGCTACCACCAAAAGTATCAATGTATGGTTAAAGTTACTGCCAGTATTGATAGGTGATAGTGATTGGGTCACTGTACCTGTGTTGAGGTTTCCTGTAACTCCCTCTTCCCTGCCCCGCCTTTGTTCAGGGCTCTCAGCATAGATCCACTGTGCTGGTAAAGTCTGTGAGCCTTAGCTTAGGCCCGACCAGCCTAAACTCATAATAAAGCCCTTTGCTTTTGCGTGCATGACTCAGTCTCCCTGGTGGTTTCTGGTTTTGGGGGACGATATTAAAAATCTGGGCATAACACCTTTCTCTCTCAAAAATAACATTAAAAAAGCAATTCGGGGGGGCACCTGAGTGGCTCAGTTGATTAAGGATCTGACTTCAATTCAGGTCATGATCTCATGTCTTATGAGTTTGAGCTTCTTGTTGGTCTCTGTACTGAAAGCTCAGAGCCTGGAGACCGCTTTGGATTCTGTCTCTCTCTCCACCCCACCCCTGCTCATGATCTGTCTCTCTTTCTCTCAAAAATAAATAAACAGTAAAAAAAATTTTTTTTAAATTACTGCCATTGAGCATCTGGCTAGCTCAGTTGTTAGAGCATGTCTCTTGGTCTTGGAATCATGAGTTCAAGTCCCATGTTTGGGGTAGAGTTTAGTTTTAAAAAATGTTGAGGTAGGCAGAGTTAAAAAAAACATTACTGCCATGTATTAGGTACAATAATACAAAACTCACAACTTATAAAAGTTAGATCGAAGTTGTTTTTCTGGTAAATGTAATTAGCTAACTTTACCTACTCAGGTGACTAGGCTTTTTCCACTAATATTTGTGGAGAAGATACTGAAGATTTATATTTATCCTTGACAAATCAAGTTCCAAATGACCTTTCCTCCTTTTGTTTTTTTTATAAGAATTACCTGAAGTTTGCATATTAAAGAGATAGTCTGAACATTGGTAGAACATTTATATCACAAAGGTACAAGGGAAAAATGCAAGTTCCTATATACCTTTTGAGATACATAGGAGAGAAGTGGGGATTAATAAAAAGGATAGATGGACTTTGAATAACAATTCTGGAAACAGCTGGAGCCATCCAGCGGTCTAGCCTGTAAAGACTAGATTTGAGGGGCATCTGGGAGGCTCAGTTGGTTGAGCATCTGATTTCGGCTCAGGTCATGATCTCGCAGTTCATGGGTTCAAGCCCTGCATCGGGCTCTGTGCTGACAGCTCAGAGCCTGGAGCCTGTTTCAGATTCTGTGTCTCCCACTCTCTCTGCCCCTCCCCTGCTCATGATCTTTCTCTCCCTGTCTCTCAAAAATAAATAAATGTTAAAAAAAAAAAGACTATATTTGAAAAGCAAGGACAACTATTTTTCATTCCTTAAAGAACAGGTTTGCCACCTGAATGATATCAACTGTTGGAAGGGTTTTCTTGCCTCTGGATACATTTGGCTTAGGGGAGAGAGAGCCCTTAAAAAATTCCTATCATGGGGCCCCTGGGTGACTTAGTTTGTTACACATCTGACTCTTGGGGCACCTGGGTAGCTCAGTCTGTTAAGCATCCAACTTTGGCTCACGGTTTGTGGGTTTGAGCCCCGTGTCGGGCTCTGTGCTGACAGCTCAGAGCCTGGAGCCTGCTTCGGATTCTCCCTCTCTCTCTGACCCTCCCCTACTCATGCTGTCTCTCTCTGTCTCTCAAAAAAAATCAAAAGAAAAGAAAATTAAAATAAACATAAGAAAGAAAATTTTAAAAAGAGCATCTGACTCTCGATTTTGGCTCAGGTCATGATCTTGAGGTTGTGATGATGAGGGACCATAAGGCAAGCTGAGGGCAAAGCACAAGTTAGCACACCCTGTCCCTGCCCGCCCCCAGGTGGGATGTATGTGAATCCCTCAGGCACTCCTGGCTGCCCAAGAACAAAGGAAAGGTGAAAACAAACGGTTAACTTATAGAGATCATAGTCATGCAAGATATGAGTCTCCATCAGTTTACAAATATCTTAGTGACTTACAAGAAAATGGCAACCTCATCATTAATCTCCAGAAAACTATAGACTCAGTTCCTGGAGCTCCTAATATCACCTTCCCATCCATAGTGATGTGGGAACAAAGGCAAGAAGGAAATGGCAGGTAAATTTAAATTTCCTTATAACTTGCAGTCCATTGACAAATACTTGAGGCAAATACAGAGTATGGTATTTCTCCAGGAACTCCCTACTGTCAGAGGAAAATAACCATTAGCTTGACAATAGCAAGGCCTCAGGTATCTTAGGAATCTTCTCTAGCATATCTAAGTCTCTCTGGAGGCCTCCTTTATGTCTTTACCTCCACCAATTCCAGAGGATATAAGGAGCCACTCTTCGCAACCCCAAGAAAGAGTGCAGCTCTTTCTGCCCACCAGTCCTGTCCTGGTGCTTTAATAAAATCACCTCTTTGCACCATAGACGTCTTCAAGAATTTTTTCTAGACCCCCAAACGTCATCAATAGTATTATTGAATCCTTTCAAAAATGTTGTCAGGTTTCAGCCAGGACAGTAATATTTCTGACAGTACTGCACAACCCCATTATTATTTTTTTAAGCTTATTTGTTTATTTTGAGAGAGATAGTGAGTAGGTGAGGGGCAGAGAAAGGGAGAGAGAGAGAGAGAGAGAATCCCAAGCAGGCTGTGCACTGTCTCATGAAGCCATGAGATCATGACCTGAGACGAAACTAAGAGTTGGACACTCAGGGCACCTGGGTGGCTCAGTCAGTTAAGCGTCTGACTTCAGCTCAGGTCATGATGTCATGGTTCATGAGTTCGAGTCCCGCATCAGGCTCTGGAACTGATAGCTCAGAGCCTGGAGCCTGCTTTGGATTCTATGATTCTGTTTCTCCTTCTCTCTGCCCCTCCTCTGCTTGCATTCAGTCTCTCTCCCTCAAAAATAAACATTAAAACAAAAAAGAGTTGGGCATTCAACTAACTGACTGAGTCCCCCAGACACTCCACAACCTCATTAATTTTTTTAATTAAAAAAAATTTTACATTTATTTATTATTGAGAGACAGAGCATGAATGGAGGAGGGACAGAGAGAGAAGGAGACACAGAATCCGAAGCAGGTTCCAGGCTCTGAGCTGTCAGCCCAGAGCCCGAGGCAGGGCTGGAACCCACGAACTCTGAGATCGTGACCTGAGCTAAAGTCGGATGCTCAAATGACTGGGCAACCCAGGGGCCCCTAAAATTTTATTTATTTATTTATTTATTTTTAATTTTTAAAAAATTTATTTTATTTATTTTTTATTTTTGAGAGACAGAAAGAGTGTAGGCAGGGGTGGGTCAGAGAGAGAGGGAAATACAGAGAGAAAGGGAGACACAGGCTCCAGGTTCTGAGCTAATTGTCAGCACAGAGCTCGCTATGGGGCTCAAACCCACGAACTGTGGGATCATGACCTGAGCTGAAGCTGGACGCTTAACCGACAGAGCCACCCAGGCACCCCTATGTTTATTTATTTTTGAGAGAGAGACAAAGAATACAAGTGGGGGAGAGGCAGAGAGGGAGGGAGACACAGAATCCAGAAGTAGGCTCCAGGCTCTGAGCTATCAGCACAGAGCCTGACACAGGGCTCAGGCTCACAAACTGTGAGATCATGGCCTTGAGCTGAAGTTGGATGCTTAACCACCTGAGTCACCCAGGAGCCCCACAACCGCATTAATTTTAATCTTAGTTTCCCTTTAGCGGTTCAAGGGAGTAACATAGCAGTTTACCAGAAAAATCCTTCAGAATCCCATCAATTTTCAGAGGGACTCATGAAGGGTCCTCCTTTGAGGGTAAAGGTAGGGGCATTTGATAGGATGTTACAAAATTTGCATAGGGCCTCTGAGGACCATCTCTCTTCTGGTGTCCTCATTGATTACAACTGAGGCATTACTCCTTGAGCCTGTGTTTTAATGATGGAGCCCTTAGGAGGAGGGTGAGATGTGGGAGGATCGGGTATTATTTTAGGTGCATGGCCTTGAACCTGTCGTAGCTATAAAGTGAATAGCTTGGTGGGCCTTTGTTTACAGTCATGTTCCAAAGTCCTTTCAAAGTGCTCAGCTCTGGTCACAAGTGCAGTCGGACTGGGACCCTCCCAACCTGTATTTGCCTTTTTAGCAATCCACTAATCTCAGGAGATAATCCACTTACAAAGAGGCCAGCTAGATCCCGTGGAGTGACCTTAGGATGAGACCTTCCAACCAGCTTTAAAGTCTGGCACAGGTTCCTCTTTCTTTCGTTTGAATATTTGTGGGGGTTTTGGTAAGGATTTTATATTGTTTAAGTAATCGCTAATGTGGGGCTCGAACCTACAACCTTGAGATCAAGAGTCACATGCTCCACCAACTGAGCCAGCCAGGTGCCCCTGTATGTATATTTGAAGAATAGACCCATCGACGTGAACAGGGAAGACTAGGAATGGCTTGTCAAAGATCAGCTGCTATTTTGCAAACTTTGTCTTTTCATGAGAACATATTGAAAATTGAGCATCTTGAATACTGTCTTTGGGGTTTTGCCATTTTGCTTCCTGGATCCATTTATGGCTTTCACCAAGTCCTATCAATATGTATATAAATGATAAATATCTGGCAGCCCAAAGCCATAGACCTCAATAAGGACTAAATTCTTCAAAAAATTTGTGGGAGTTCTCCCTAGGTTTAAGAAATTATTTATTTTTTATTTTCTCAATTTTTTAAAATTTTTTAATGCTTTATTTTTGATACAGAGAGAGAGAGACAGAGCATGAGAGGGGGAGGGGCAGAGAGAGAAGGAGACACAGAATCGGAAGCAGGCTCCAGGCTCTGAGCTGTTAGCACAGAGTCTGTTGCGGGGCTCGAACCCACGAACGTGAGATCTGACCTGAGCCGAAGTCGGAGGCTTAACCGATTCAGCCACCCAGGCGCCCCTATTTTCTCAATTTTTAAATGTTGTTATTTATTTTTGAGGGAGAGAGAGAGAGAGCACAAGCTGGACAGGGGCAGAGAGGGAGGGAAACACAGAATCCAAAGTAGACTCCAGGCTCTGAGCTGTCAGTACAGAGCCCGACTCAGGGCTTGAACTGGTGAACCGTGAGGTCATGACCTGAGCCGAGGTCAGACTCTTAACCGACTGAGCCACCCAGGCGACCCAGAAATTCTTTTTTAAACACACACACACACACACACACACACACGCACACACACACATTTTGGGCTATTCCTTCTTCCTTCCTTGCTTCATTCCTTCATTCCTTTCTTCCTTCCTCTCTTACCATGGCTGCACATATTTTTTCTCTCTTCCCTTCACAAGAACACAAATTATTGATGCCTCACAATTGAAAACATCTTAAATACATGAAATACTATCCAGACAGTCCCTAACTTATGATAGCTCAGTTTACATTTTCTTGACTTTACCATGGTGTGAGTGTTACAGAATCTGGTCTGGATCACTCGGCGGGAGAACCAAGAGCATTCGGAGATCTCGGAAGGTAGGAGGTTTATTTTACACCAGTGGGCTCAGAGATCACTCTCCAGAGGTCTGAGCCCAGAACATAAGCTGAGGGAACAATTTATCGTCTGTTACTTCTGCATTCCTCACTAATGCTTGCGACAGGCAGGGTGGGAAGAAGAACCCAGAAAGGGAGTCTTCGGGCAGGGACAGGAATTTTCCCTCTCAGCCCCATCAGCCATCTTATAACAGATTTTTCCCTGTCATGAAAATGATATGCATTCAGTAGAAACCGTACTGTTACAGGGTGATGTTGAAAAGACCACCAAACACCGAACAGAAGCGAGACATAATTTTATTTACAGCCGGGCCAAACCTGATCCCCTGATCTTAAGGAGAAAAGTACAGAGAATGGCCCCAAACAGAGGGGCAGTGAGACTGTTATGCCCAGACTGCAATATCCCCAAAGTCCAGAGACCACCAGGGAGACTGAATCATGCATGCAAAAGCAAAGGTTGTTTATTATGGGCTTAAGCTCGGGCTCCCAGATTTCACCAACACAGTGAATCCGTGCTAGAGTCCCGAACAAGGGCTGAGCAGGGTTTTTATGGGGTTTGGGAAGGGGAGTTACAAGAAATTGTGACATAGGTACAGTGATCCAATCATTATCGTATAACAATACTGGCAACAACTTTAACCATACATTTTGTTTAGAGCGTTCGTTACTTTTGGCAGGACCCAATCACAATATTTAGTGTTTCTTTGAAAATAACCAATTACAGGGTGGGCCAAGGACCCCTACGTGGGGTGAGTAACTGGTTAATCTACTATTAAACAACAGGTAACTATCTATGGTTTCCATCTACAGGCCTCACCCTTAAAAATGTGGAGGGTGGTTGCTGGCCTTTTCTGATTGGGTGTTGTGAAAGTGGTCTCTCCTGCCTTGGGCAATATGTAACTGCCTGAGAGTTTTGGGGAAACTGAAACTTAGGCCTTTAAGGTCAGAGGGGAAACTCAAAGGCTGTCATGGAATCAGTTTGGTTCAGACCTGTGTCCTTTCAAGACTATATGGACAGAATACGTCATTATTTAGTTAACCAATTACATTCACAGCATTCCATGGTAGCCAATTACACTGCAATACACAGATGTTAGTTTTGGTGGGAACCTATCAATTTAAAGTTCTTTATTCCTTTAATGTTTTTTTTTGTTTGTTTTTTTGAGAGACAGAGAGAGACAGCATGAGCAGGGGAGGGTCCGAGAGAGAGGGATACACAGAATCTGAAGCAGGCTCCAGGCTCTAAGCTAGCTGTCAGCACAGAGCCCAACTCGGGGCTCGAACCTACGAACCGTGAGATCATGACCTGAGCCGAAGCTGGAAGCCAGACACTTAACCGACTGAGCCACCCAGGCGCCCCCTTTGTTCCCTTAAAATGACCGATCATAGTTGGACACCTAAGATACCACGGGGCAGTGACTAGGTGACTTTCACCTGCTGACCTTGCCTTTGACCAGGTCTTAGTAGAAGGGGGTGGGGGAGAATTTTGCAACCTAAATGATCTATCTAGCAGGTGGGAGTTGTTATGTAAGCTGTAAGGATGCAGGTCTTAAACTGACTCCATGAAACAATAAAAGGGCACACATTGCCCAAGGCAAAAGGAACCGCCCTTGTAACGCCCAATCAGGAAAGGCCAGCTAACATCTTTAACAGTTCTAAGGGCAGGCCTAAAGATGGAGGCTAAGACTAGTCACGCCCTACGTGAGGGTCCTGGGCCCACTCTGTGATTGGTCAATACTCTAGGTGTTGTGATTGGGTCCCGCCAAAAGTAACAAATACTCTAGGCAACGTGAATGGTTAAACCTGCTGTCAATCATATTGTATAATAATGACTGGATCACTGTATCTCCTGTAACTCCCCCTTCCCAAACTCATAAAAGCCCTACCCTGCCTTTGTTCCGGGCTCGCTCCACGTGGATCCAGTGTGTTGTTGAAGTCTGTGAGCCTGAGTTTAGGCTGGCCGGACCTAAATTCGTAATAAAGCCCTTTGCTTTTGCATGCGTGCTTCGGTCTCCCAGGTAATCTCTGGTTTTTTGGGGGCGATATTAAAATCTGGGCATAACAAAGCGAGATGAGGCAGTTAGTAATTAAGCCGAACTTATATACAGTAAGCTTTCTGATATCTTATGTTGATCTATTACACATGCCTGGCATTTTGAATTGGGATGTTCCCGTAGGCTAGCCATATGTGGTATAAGTCTCTCTCATGAAGCTGGGCAGTGTTATGCCAAGAGACACAGAGACCAACCGAGACCACTGAAGTCGAATGAAGGGAGTCTTGATTACCGGCCGAGTCCGCACAGAACTCTAAATGTGCGGCCCCGAGTCCAAGAACTTAGGGCTTTGTATAATAAGCAAGCAAGCAGGAGGTACAGAAGCAGAATTGAGTGCTTATTGCAGGGGGGTCTACAAAGAGATAAGGAGAGGGCCCTTATCCTGGTATGCATTTGTCATTCTGAAGGCGAGGTTTAGGGTCATAGGGTGGTCTCAAGGAAAGAGTTATTTTCTCAAGGACAGAGTATGCCAGTTGTGTCGTAAATAACCACTAACAGGGACCATTAACCCTTGTCTCTTTACTTGTTTTTCTTTTCTTGTACCTGGGTGCGGATAGTCACATAGTCACACACACACACACCGCGCCCCCCCCCCCCCCGGGTGCAGGCCTAGGAGGTAAACTCTGGGTCAAGATGGAAGGACTGAGGCAAAATTCATGTGCAACAGCAGCAGCAGCCCCAGCTCCCCATTAACCGTGGGATCTCAAGGGTAAACAACTGAGACACTGATGACATTCTGTTCCTGTTTGACCATCCTAATTTTCACTTTCAGTATTCAAAACGTTACATGAGACATTCAACATTTTATTATAAAATAGGCTTTTGTTAGGTGGTTTTTGCCCAACTATAGACTAATAGAAGTGTTTTTGTAACCAAACTCAATGGGTTTGCTCTTTGGGGTGCATCAAACTGAACACAATCTACCGAAGTGTTGAAAGCAAAGAACTTCTTATTACTTATTGTAAGTAAGGAGACAGGGACACAACTCCCAAAGCACTGTCTCTGGGGCACCTGGCTGGCCCAGTCAGTAAAATGTACAACTCTTGATCTTGGGGTTATGAGTTTGAGCCCCACCTTGGGTGTAGAGATTTAAAAAAGAAAGGCATGGGGTGCCTGGGTGGCTCAGTCTGTTGAGTGTCCGACTCCTCTGGTTTTGGCTCAGATCATGACCTCACAGTTCATGGATTCAAGCCCCATGTCGGGCCCCATGTCGGGCCCCACGTCAGTGCAGAACCTGCTTGGAATTCTCTCTCCCTCCTTCCCCTACCCCACTTGTGCTCTCTCTCTCTCTCTCTCTCTCTCTCTCTCAAAATAAACAAATAAACTTAAAAAAAAAAAAGGCACTGTCTCTCTTGGGGATGTGGAAATGTTAGGGTTTAGAGTGAACAGTAAAAAATTATTGAGACGTTTCAGTGCAGAGTGACTGTTTTTAGAATAGCATGGGGACAGGACCCAGGGGCAGAAAGAGCTGCACGCAGGTTGTGAGGAGTGATTGAAGACAGAAGATTTTCTGTCCTATGGAGGGGAAGGTAATGTTAGGGCTCCAGAAAATTGAGTCTATAAGGTTCTGGAGATCTCTCTCTCTATTTTGTAGATCACTGAGACAGTTGCAGACTGCTAGAGACTCATATCCTGTGTGACTGTGATCTCTGATGAGGAAGCATAAGGCAAGCTAAGGGCAAAGCACAAGCTTCCCCCCCCCCCCCAATTGGATATGTGTAACATTCTTCAGGCACTTCTGGCTGCCCAAGAATAAAAGGAAGGTCAGAAAACAAATGGTTCAGCCGATAAGAATCTCCATCAGTTTACAAATATGTTAGTATAATTACAAAAAAAAGGGAAATCCTATCAATAGCCTAAAGTCCAGGAACTCCCTACTGTCTTAATGTTAATTCTTTGAGAGAGGGAAAAACAACCTTAGCTGGACAATAGCTAGGCCTCCCATGATCTGCGAGTCTTTAGCATATGAAAATCCCTTTAAGAAAGTTCCTCTTGTGGCTCCTGTGTGGCTCAGCTGGTTAAGCATCCGACTTCAGCTCAGTTCATGATCTCGCGTTTGTGGGTTTGAGCCCCACATCGGGCTCTGCACTGACAGCTCAGAGCCTGGAGCCTATTTCTGATTCTGCGTCTCTCCCTCTGTCCCTCCCCTGCTCATGCTCTTTCTCTTTGTCTCTCAAAAAATAAGTAAAAGTTAAAAAAAATAAAAAAAAAGAAACTTCCTCTTGACTTTACCTCCCCACGCCCCACAGTATACAACCAGTCACTCTGCACAACCCCAGTGCAACTCTTTCTGCCCATGGGTTTTGTCCCTGTGCTTTAATAAAATCACCTTTTTGCACAAATGAGATCTTCAGAAATTCTTTCTTGGCCATTGGCTCTAATCCCCCCTCCCATCACCCCCAAAACCACATCAATCTCTATCAGTTAAACATTTGTTTGCCCCCTTCCTTTGCTCTGGGGCAGCCAGGAGTGCCTGAGGAAGGTCACACATGTCCCACCTGGGGGAGTGGGGGTTACCTTGTGTTTTGCTCTCTGCTTCCCCTTTGCTCCCTCACCACTGGGGTGAGTATAGGAACTCTTCTTTAGTGTATTGGGTAGAGGGGACCTCGTATAGCTCTTTAGTTCAATTGTGTGTGCCTAGGGGCACCTGGGTGCTCAATCGGTTTCGCGTCAGCTCAGGTCATGATCTCACAGTTCGTGGGTTTGAGCCCCGCATCAGGCTCTGTGCTGATAACTAGCTCAGAGCCTGGAGCCTGCTTCAGATTCTGTATCTCCCTCTCTCTCTGACCCTCCCCTGCTTGCACTGTCTCTCTCTGTCTCTCAAAAATAAACTTAAAGAAAACACAAAAAAAATTTAATTGTGTGTGCCTAGCATGCCAACATGCTACTGCCTCCACGGTATGTTCAAAAAATGTCAGAAAATGTCACCTGTAGAAGATCTTTTTTATTATTATTATTATTATTAATGTTTATTTATGAGAGAGAGAGAGCGAGCGAGCGAGCATGACCAGGGGAGGGGCAGAGTGAGAGAGGAACATAGAATCTGAAGCAGGCTCCAGGCCCTGAGCTGTCATCACAGAGCCTGATGCAGGGCTTGAACTCACTAGAGCCACGAGATCATGACCTAAGCCAAAGTTGGACGCTTAATCGACTGAGCCACCCAGGCGCCTCCATGAAGATCTTTGTATTATAAAGAACTAAAGGTAACTTCAGAACAACCTAGGGAGGCTTCTTTGTAGGTCTTCAGTTCCAGTAGGTCTCAAACTTGCTCACATAGGGGCTATTAAGTGGAACACCTAGCTGTGTGTCTTCTTGGCGGGAACTGCTGGTTCTTCCCTCCTTTTATCCCTTCCTCTCCTCCTTTTTGCTGATGGCTTTCAGCCTTTTTATTTGAGTAAGTTCCCTTTGCATCCTAGCTAACGTTCTAAGCACATTTAAGGTAGGCTAGGCTATGCTATTTGTTGTCCATGAAACCCCTTGGTCTACTACAGACCCCAATGGTTTTTTTTTTAATGTTTTTATTTATTTTTTGATAGAGAGTGAGCAAGAGACAGGCAGAGAGAGAGGATTGGAGGATCTGAAGCAGGCTCCATGCTGTCAGCAGAGAGCTTGACTTGGGGCTTGACCTCACAAACTGTAAGATCATGACCTGAGCCAAATTCCAACACTTAACCGACTGAACCACCCAGACGTCCCACCAATGGTTATTTCTTAGTGCATTTTCTTGAGGCATTGACAATGACTGGAACATTCCAATTGCCAGACTAGAAAAGCCCTGATGGCAATGGAACATCTAGAAGACCACACTTCACACGTTCCTTTCCTTGCCCCTAATCATGGGCTGAACACATACTGACCCCTCTCCCCAGCCCATGATCATATGCTCTCCGCCTTCTCTCTTGCAGGTACCCACCCGCCAGGACCTCTATAAAACTCCAGATGTCCATCTTGCTGTTGGAGAGATCGATTGTCAGTGTTTGAGGCTGTCATCTTCCCAAGCGGCTGGCACCTGAAATAAATCTCTCCCTTTCCCTTTTTCAAGCCCTCCCCTATTGAGTTATTGGCTTCTCTTACAAAGAATTTATCCACGTTTGCTTGGTAACAGTGCTGGTAAACACTGCCAGGCGCTATGGTTTTGATTTGTCCATTCCCCTCCGGGTTCCCCAAGATGGAGCAATTGGCTGAGACCCCGGGCCAGGGTTTACCCATTTGTTTTCTGAGTTAGTAGTTATGATAGATTATTCTATGACATTATGTTTCATAGTTTGATGTATTAAATGCATTTTTGGCTTACACTTTCAACTTACGAAGGGTTTATTGGGGGTGTGAAAGCCTCTGTTTGTTGACTCCTGTGCACGATAAACATGGATTATTTCCTTCAATCATCGTAGCATAAAGTTATTATTAGCTCTACTTTGCCGGTAAGGAAACTGATCAGAGAGAGGGCAACTAGACCACATTTGTACATGTAATAAACAACACAGCTGGCATTTCATGGGATTTACCTGGCCTCGGCTTCTAAATCTACTTTGTTCCTTCTAAAAGGAACTGAGCCTGGGTGGCTCAGTTGGTTGGGCATCTGACTTTGGCTCAGGTCATGATCTCACAGTTCGTGAGTTTGAGTCCCACATGGGGCTCTGTGCTGGAGCCTGCTTTGGATTCTATGTCTCCCTCTCTCTCTCTCTCTCTCTCTGCCCCTCCCTCTTTGATGCTCTGTCTTTCAAAAATAAACATTAAAAAAATTTTTAAAAACCCAGCCCACTTAAATATACTTTGTTCCTTCTACAACAAAGATTCTGGGTTTTGGATAATAACAAGCATTATTTAAAAATGCAAATGTCCGGGAGCCTGGGTGGTTTAGTAGTTTGAGCATCTGGCTCTTGATTTCGGCTCAGGTCATGATCCCAGGGTGGTGGGATTAAGTTTTCTGTGGGGCTCCACAATAAGCATGGATCCTGCTTAAGAGTCTCTCTCTCTCTCTCTCTCTCTCTCTACTCTGTCCCTCTCCCCTGCTCACATTCTCTCTCTAAAATAAATATAATAAGTGCAAAAGTACTAGTGGATACAATCAAGTGATAGTCTGGGAAGTTCCCTAAGGGCCAATAGGAGTTACGATCCAGAACGAAAGGGGTGGAGTGTTATATGGAGACGAATCCCAGAACCGGAGGGAAGTCTGAGGCCAGAGGTGGGTTTGGGAGAGGCAGCCACACAGGGAGGTGGAGGGCACATGCGGGGGACCAGCCCACACACCACAGTTGAACAGTCCCGAGTAGGGGGTTGGTGTCGGCGAAAATATCTCTAGAAAAGAAGACGGACAAGACAGACAAGACAGACGAGACAGACAACGTGGATGGCGGTTGACAGAACACAAAAGGAGCTTTATTAAGATGGCCAGGGTCTTATATACCATGGGTGATTACATAGTTCAAAGTCCTAGAAGACATGCTCCGGATAAGGTCATTTTTATCAGGACAGTAGTAAATAAAAGGAAACAATCAAGTCATTACAGGGGAGGGACTCCCCAATAATAGTCTGGCTACAAGCGGAAGATGAGCCTGAAGAATTCTATGAGGAGAGATTTACATTCCTTAAGGCCCTTTATCAGTGATGCATGGGCAGGACGCTTATCTCTTAATATGCAAATTTTATGGCAGAGGTTTGGGTTAACTCCCTACACCAAACAAAGAGCCAGAAAGCAAAGCAAGGGGAGGGCTGGCGCCACTGACTGAACCAAATTGATTCAA
>PJEM01015325.1:0-30595 GCA_004023845.1 Helogale parvula | reverse complement strand
GTTAAGCCTCCGACTTCGGCTCAGGTCAGATCTCACATTCGTGGGTTCGAGCCCCGCGTCGGGCTCTGTGCTGACAGCTAGCTCAGAGCCTGGAGCCTGCTTCCGGTTCTGTGTCTCCTTCTCTCTCTGCCCCTCCCCCTCTCATGCTCTGTCTCTCTCTGTATCAAAAATAAATGAAACATTAAAAAAAAATATTTAAAAAAAAAAAAAAAAAGAAGGAAACGTAAAGATGTATTTCCTCCCTCCAAGTACATGAGTCTGTCTGCTTTCGTGGTGAGAGCTGAGCCATCTTGACCCCTGAGAGGGAAATGGTGTAGATTCCGTGCTGGGGGTGACTTCTGTGTAAAGTGGAAGCCTCGGAAATACGAGACTGGGAGTTTGGTTTGGACTTGGAGTTATTAACCGCTTTTTTTTTTTAAACGACTGTTCTTTCTTTGATAAATCACAGAATTATTTTTAGAGCCCGTGATGATGTGGTTTCAGGACGAGCGGGAGGTCCGTGTGGTTTGTGCTGCTCATTGTCTTAAAGTAATTCGTGAAGGCAGTTTGCTCAGAAAGCCGCCCCCAGGAGCCTGCGAACGTTTGCAGGAAATGTAGCTGGACTCTCTGTGCCTGTATCTTTTTATTTTATTTTATTTTTTTAATGTTTGTTTATTTTTGAGAGACAGAGGGAGACGGAGCGTGAGTGGGACAGGGGCAGAGAGAGAGGGAGACAGAATCCGAAGCAGGCTCCGGGCTCTGCGCTGTCAGCGCTGTCAGCACAGAGCCCAGCGCAGGGCTCCAACTCACGAACTGTGAGATCATGACCTGAGCCGAAGCCGGACGCTCAACTGACTGAGCCCCCCAGGCGCCCCTGTGCCTGTATCTTTTTAACAAAAGAAACTGTATAATATAACCCTGGTAGCTTACCTGTCTTAACAGTTAAGATACATTTTTATCTTGTACATTTAAAAGGTTATATGTACACGTGCCGCAACAGATTTATTTTTGTGATTATGAATCGGTGTTTTCTCGTTTCACTGGGTGTGGGTGTGACTTCAGTGATTGCGCCTGTGTTCATGTCACGCTTAATCAAACATTTCTTTAGTGTTTGCTCTGACCGCGCTCTTTTTCAAATACAGTCGCCAGATACCCACTCACGCATAAGGCTTCTTCTGCTCGGCCTGTCATTCTCCCGGCTCATTGTTTGAGACGCCCTTGACACGACTTGGTTCTGTTTGCCTAGCAGCGCCGTTAGGCGCTGACCCCCTAGGGCTCGGTGAGAAAGGGCCATTCTTACTATGGGCCCTGGGGCCGGGGGAGGCATGCAGAGGGTAAGTGACTCAGCCAAGACCACACAGCTGATAGACACACAACTGAGATTCGAGCCGAGCTCCGGAAAGTGTGAAGGTCATGAGAGTGGGTCCGGAGTCCAGCCTCCCCCTTAACTTGTCATCTTGGGCAAGTTACCTGCCTCCCTGAGCCTCCGGTTCCTCATCTGTAACATGGGGGTCAATCCTGCCTCACCGGGTTCGATCAGATGATGTCATAAAGTGTGAGCCGCTGCTCCATGGACATTGCCTTTGTGTGTGTGCCCCTGGGTCCTTCGGGCATCTTCGCTGCAAGCTGGGGGTGCTGCACCCCCGTGCCCTGGGGGAGGACAGGGGCCGATGGTTGGAAATGGCCACTTTATCTGTGCAGTCTGTCAGCACGGAGGGAGCAGGGAGGGGGGGCCTGTGGAATGCCTCTCTCATATTCCACAGCCCCATGGGACGCACATAGGACCGTGTAAGGGACTGTTTCAAGGAGTGGCCAGAGAGATGGGGGAAAAGAGCCACAGGAAGGCGAGGTTTTTGGAAGCAGGAAGAAATGAACGTGCCGCTGCCTGGAGGTCTGGCAAGGCGATGGCCACACAGCATCCTTTCCATTTAGTTATGAGATGGTCGTTTGCTGACCTCAGATTGCGGGGAGTGGCGAGGCTGGGGGGGCACCGTGCCCGGTCACCAGACGCTCATTCACCGGGGAGCCACAGCAGGGGTCCCATGGGTGCACACTCTGCTCAGCGGGGTGCAGGGCCACTCTCCAGTCCCCTGCAGGAGCGCTAGAGGGGCCCCAGACTGTGCCCGTCTCCTTTGTAGGGGGAACTCGTTTTGTTCCACGGCTCCTCCTGGCGTAGCCAGGGCGATGCTCGGGGAGAACAGCCTGGCACTGCTGGGGGTTTGCCCACTGGGTTTGCCCACCCACATCCCCCAACATGCAGGCGATGAGGGACCAGCGTGCTCAGAGAAAGGCTGCCCCAAACTGGAAACTCCTCAAATGCCCACGAACTGTGAATCATGGGGCATCAAGGCGTGGACTGTTACCCGGCGAGGAGGGTGAAGGAGCATCCACTGTGATACAGGAGGAACCACACCAAGTACAGGGCGCCCGGCGGGCTCAGGTCACGATCTCACGGTTCGTGAGTTCGAACCCCGGGTCGGGCTCTATGCTGACAGCTCGGAGCCTGGAGCTGCTTCAGAGTCTGTGTCTCCCTCTCTGTCTGCCCCTGCCCTGCTTGCACTCTGTCTCTCTCTGTCTCTCAAAAATAAATTATAAAGGAAGCCGAGCACAAAATGATACCTACCGTATTATTCCCTGTTTATATTCAAAACCAAGGAAAAGCAGCCTGTGGGCTGAGAAGTGGTGCCGGTGGTGATGCTCGTCGATCTGGGAGGAGGCTCTGCGGGAAGGTTCACCTTGACCCGCGCAGAACTGCACACCCAGTTCGTGGTGCTTTAAGAAGAACAGGTTTCTGGGTCCCCTCCCCAAAGACGCTGAGTCAGTTGGTTGGGGGGGGGTGAGGACAGTGGAGTGCTGGGGCCCCGTGTGCCCGTTTCCAGCCCGCATCTTCAGTGATTCCACAGTAGCTCGAAATTTACCAGGATGGAGATTGGCAAACCCTGTAGGTCGGGCCCAGAAGGCCCGTTGTTACACGTGTCCTGCTTGCCACCGGGACACTTCTCCAAAGCCCCCACGGTGATTCTCACGTGTAGCCAGGGCTGAGCACTGTTGGCCCCGAGGGACCCCGTGGTAGGTAGCATGAAGTCTGTCTTCACTGATAATAGTTCATAGAGGTCAAGCTTTCTGATGTTAAGCTGCTTATGAGAATTTGGGGGCGCCTGGGCAGCTCAGTTGGTTGAGCATCAGCTCAAGTCATGATCTCACGGTTCCTGAGTTTGAGCCCCATGTCAGGCTCTGTGCTGACAGCTCAGAGCCTGGAGCCTGCTTGGGATTCTGTGTCTCCCTCTCTCTCTGCCCCTCCTCTCTCCCCCTGCTCACGTACATTCTCTCTCTCAAATATAAATAAACATTAACACTCCCCCCCCAAAAAAACTGCCTCTGATAATTCGGTTACTTAACTCTCACAACAACTCACGAAGAGGACCATCATCCCATTTTTAGATGAGAAAATTGAGGTCCAGAGAGATTCCTTGGTACCTTGTGCAGGCCAGCTAGTTAGTGGCAGAGCCTGGGTTTGAACGCAAGCCTGAGCTCCCAAGAACCTGAGTCCGTCCAGGTCTCTGGGACGGCTGGGTCTGTGCCCCCGTCTTCCTGGCGGGTGGATGAAGAGCTGTTGCTGGTGTTCATGGTGACCACAGGGTCTGCGGCCCCCCCCACCGCCGCACCAGCTCAGTGTGGAACGGGCAGGCTTGGGCCTCTGATGAGCGTGGGAGCCCGTTACTAACGAGCTGTGTGTCTCTCCCCCTCCAGTGGAGCACGACAAAGAGTTCTTCCACCCGCGCTACCACCACCGGGAGTTCCGCTTTGATCTTTCCAAGATCCCGGAAGGGGAAGCTGTGACCGCAGCCGAATTCCGGATCTACAAGGACTACGTTCGGGAACGCTTCGATAATGAGACGTTCCGGATCAGCGTTTTCCAGGTGCTGCAGGAGCACTTGGGCAGGTGGGTGCCGCGACTGGTCCCTGGGAGTCGGCAGAGAGTGGAGGGAGGGGGCAGAGCATGGAGCCCACTGGGGCCGGGGCAGCCGTGGCTGCTGCCATCACGGGTTACCAACCATGTGCCAGGCCCCCTCCACGGAATATATTTCTTGAAGAAAATTGATGGTGTACGTCACTATTTCTTAAAACTAGCCCGTCAGCCAATCGAGTTAGGAATCGGAGACAGCCACGGGAGCCACGGGGGTGTTTATTGGTGATCTGGGTCTGACGTGAGTTCAGGGGCGCCGAGGGGATGGGGATAGGGAAGAGGAAGAACCATTTTGGGGGTTCCACTTCTCTCCTGTGCCTCGCTGTGAACCCCAGCCCGTGGCGTCAGGCAAGCAATGAAGGTGGCCGTTCGGAATAAAGTGTGAGGGGAGCAGAACCTCCAACCCCCAAATAACCAGGCAGAGAGAGAGCTCAGCCTTCTAAGAATCATGAAGTCAAGAACCAGAATCTTGTGTTGATTTAGTTCTGAGGTCTCCTGAGAGGTAGGAAGGCTGAGAGACGGGCTGGAGCATCGAACAAGGTCAATGCTACATCCAGGAGGCTGATGGGAGCCAGGTGGGGGCGTCCCGGCAGGAGGTCTCAGGCTGGTGGACTTTTATCATGTTTTATCATCGCCCGATGCCGTTCTCAGTAATTAATGGAGGGATTAATGGCGCCTCCTGATGGACAGGCCTAGCTTTGCAGTGGGGCTGGGGACTGTCACCACACTAGGTGTGGACACCACCGCCACCTCCTCAAGCACCTCCACGGCAGGGGCCAGGGGTCTTCTTAAATGCTAAGAAAACGACACTTTTCTTTCTTGGGTATTCCTGCTGGTTTGCGTGTGTAACATTCCACATGCACAGTCGCCCCCTGAGGCGGTGACTCATCTGTGACTGGGGAGAATCAAGAGCTGAGAGCCATTTGTCTCCCGTCACCCAGAGAGAAAGCGGCCAAATTAGAACTTGAGCCTGGAGTATACAAACAGTGTTCCAAGATGCACGTTTGAGTAGGTAAGACACTGACGTTATAAAATTCAAAAGAGAGAAGAGCCACGATCGTGAAAATTGAAGCTGCCTCCCAGCGCTGAGGCCGCCTCCGGCTCCATTCGAACCCGCAAATGAGCGCGTGCATGTGTGCGCATGCGCATGTGTCTTTTCAGATGTCTTCTCATCACATTGTCCCTCCTGCACCTGCTTTCTTCACGGCAAGCCTGGGCGATCCTCGGGGGTTCACACAGAACACCCCTTTTCTCTTCGCTGCCCTGTACTTCGTGTCGCGTGGGCCTGTGGTGAGGCATTTAGCCGGTTTCCCGCGCACGCGTGGTGGGTTCCCCACTTCTCTGTGTTACCGGCGGCCGACATGTTGTTTTCAGGGACATGTTAGTTCACGCTTGTGCGTGTCTGTCAGTTACGGCTCTGGAAGCAGAGCTGTGCGTCCGAGGGTGCACGCGTGCTGACCGTCCGTCCTTGGAGGTCATGTCCGTTTATACCAGCAACGTAAGAGGGAAGGCTTGTTTCCCACGACTCAGGAGCCGTCTCTTATGGAGCTGTTTGGTCTTGGTCAGCCTGGTGGGCAACAAGCGGTTTCTCAGTGTGGACTAACGTTAGAGGAGATGGTACCGGAAAGGGACGCGCTGTGCGGCGTGGGGGAGTGGCGCCTCTGAATCTTACGGTGGACACGCAGGTGCATGGGGCAGCCCTGGCGGCGTGCGCCCGGCCCCAGACTCCTAGGAGGAGCGTGGAGTTCATCCCGGGCGTGTGACACCCTTGCTCCGTACCCCACACATTACCCGGGGACTCTTGAAAAGAAACAGATATTTGACTTTTCTCATGACGGCTCTTAGCCGGAGGCGAGGCAGGTACCGGAGGATGAGGATACTGGTCGATAGCGCTCCATTGGCCCCGCTGGTGCAGAAACTCCGAGTGAGCTCCCTCCCCGGCCCCGCTCTTTCCCCGGCCCCGCTCCCTCCCCGGGCCCCCGCCCCCTCCCAGGCCCTGCTCACCTCCCCCCTCCTGGCAGGCTCCCCACACCTGCCTCAGGAATCTCCAGCAAGAGGCTTAACCTCCAGAACTGCTCCCAGTGGGTCTGGCTAAACCCATCTGTGAGGGGTGGCGGCTGTCACCAGTGCGACTCTTTCTCTGGGTTCCCATTGCAGGAACTCGGTGGCCTTCTCTCCCTCCCTGGCCGCCAGGCCCCGGGGTTCTGGCTGGGTTGCTGCCGCTTCTCGTGAGCAGGGACTTGCTCCAGGACTGCCAGCCTCACACCCTGCAGGTGTGAGGGGTGTCATCACCCACGGCCCCTGGGTCCCTGCACTGGGGGTTGGGGGGAGATGCTGGAGGCTGAGACCCACCTGATGGGCACAGGACCTCCTTTGTGGAGCCCTGAGGCCACTGCATTTGGACAGAGGTGTGTGAGCCCCGTGATTTGTTTCTCCCGCCACCTCGGGTCCTCACGTCCCAGGTGGCAGCTCCAGAACCGGGCTGTGGGGACGAGCAAGCTGAAGTCATGAGGGCAGAGGGTCCAGCTGAAAGGGCTGCTGAGGAGTGAGCTGGGTTTCTGGGACATCCTAACAGAGCCCTGTGAAGACCGTAGAAATGTCCTCTCTCCCGGTGCTGTGCTCCCTCTGAAACCTCGGGGGCACGGTGGGGGGTCCTTCCCGCCTCTGCTGGCTTCCGGGGGCAGCTGTCTGTTGTCAGTGCCTTCGGCCTCCAGCTGCTTCCGTTCACTCTGCTCTGTTGCCACATGGCTCTGCGTCTTCACATGACACTGTGTGTCTCTCTCTTCCAAGGAGATCAGTCATCTCGAATTAGGGGCCCGCCTTGCTCCGGTGTGACCTCTTCTTACTTCACTGAGGATCTGCAAAGACCCTCTTCCCAAATAAGGTCACACCCGTGGGTACCGGGGGGGGGGGGGGCGGTTCAGCATATCTTTCGAGGAGATACAGCTCAGCCCATGACGGGGTGAAGATGGGCAGGAAAACACGGAAGCAAATAAACAGGCCAACTGACCCGATCAAGTGACTGGTCGCTGGCAGCCTTGCGGAGCTGGGGATGTTTGAAGGACAGGAAGGATCTGGCCACGGGGAATGGGATAGAGCAGCGAGGGTGACTTGGGGGCACTGCAGAGGCCATGGTCCTGAGCGGGGGACCTGCACGGGTCGTGGGGAGGACAGAGGGACGTGGTGACGCCCCGGCGTGAGCCGCTGAGTCCTTGCTTAATGACACGAGCCCCGGCCTCCCCAAGCAGCTTGCTCCCCGTTCTGCCTGTGGCAGCCTGCTGGCCCTGTGGGCACCTGTCCCATCCCGGATTGAGGCTGCGACTGCCTCCTTGGCCCTGTCTTAGCTCCAAAGAGTGGCTCCGGGGGCCCCGGGGAGGGGAGAAGGCCCGAGTCGCTGTGGTCAGATGGGGGGGGGCAGGCTGGCCGTCTGGGGGTCTCTGGCAGGTGGCGAGGGTGGGCATGACAGGTTGCCCCCAATGAGCATCTTGGCCGCAGGCGATTTCTGAGGCTATGAGCCCGGCTTTGGGTCCCTGACTCCAGGGGCACTTGGCTTGCTGGGACACCAAGTCCCTTGTCAGCAGATGCTGAGTCCTGCTGTGTGCCCTGCGCGGGTGCCAGTAACCAGACCCACGGCCCCGGCCCCTGGGAGCATCTCCGAGCAGAGGAGAGGAGTGGCAGGTGCAAAGTACAATATAGGAGGGGAGTGGAGGGACAGGCATGGGGAGGCAGAGGCGGGGGTGGGGGGCACGCTGTCTTTAGATTTCTAAATTTCCTTTCCGTACCTGAGAGGAGGCAAGGCCTTCATTCTCCAGAATTTCAAAGGTTAAAAAACAAATTTTTAAAAATTATTTATATCTTATATCTGGGTGGCTTGTTTTATTTTTTAATACAGAAGCAAAATGCTGCTGTGGTATAATTCCCCAGGTAGGCAGCCGGCTATTAAGAGTGTGGGTTCAAATACAACACTGGATACCAGATACCCTTGGAGCCTCAGCTTCCTCCTCTGTACAATGGGACAATAATTGCATCTACCTCCCAGGGTTGTGGTGAGGATACAGTGGGTTAACATACTTACTTAGAACATACTAAGTGCTCAATAAAGGTTTATTGTTTTGATTATTATTACTATTGCCACCACCACCGCCACCACCACCACCACCACCGCCGCCGCCATCACAGGGACTGTAGAGACCCTCTGAGGAAAGCGGGGAGCTCCAGGTTTCAGCTAAAGCACTGCCCCCCACCCCCCGCTGACTCTCTTAACTTCGCAGTCTCTGATGGGGGTGAACGCCTGAGCTTCGGCGGAAGTGGGGCCCCTGTTTGCATTTCCCCAGCTCTGGGGGGCTGGGGTCGGGACACGCATCTTCTTCAAGGCCTGATCCCCAGAGGAGCCCGGGTCCCGCCCCTGTCTCTCTGCAGTGTGGCCAGCCCGCTCGCTCGCTGAGGGACCCGTGGCCTTGCCGCCGCCAGCCGCCCAGCTGCGTGGAGCCATGGCACCTGGCTCTCTGGCGAGCCTCTGCCCGAGCCCCGGCAAGCTCCAGGGTGCGAGGGATTAGCTGGCTTCGGGTGAGCCTCAGCCTCTCTCCCCCTGTGGCAGCCACTTTCCACCAAGTCCTCTTGATCTCTCGGAATCCAGATTAAATTCCGATAATGAGCCGAGCTGGAGGCTCCACAGCCCTCGGGCCTTGCTTGCAGTGTGGCCATGCAGCTGCCCTTGGCAGCCTTCGGGAATGAGTGGGGCTGAGGGGCAGGTCTCGGGATGGGGGCCTTGGCTCCAGTGGCCTTGCCGGGGGAGTTGGGGGGCCAAGGAATCTGAGCCTTCCCTCCTTTTCTGAACCCCAAGCCTTGGGCTGGACTGACTGGGACCCGGCTCTCCGGAGCTGGGCTCACTTCCCTCCCCTTTGGAGGTGATGGTGGTGGTGGTGGTGGTGGTGGTGATGGTGATGATGGTGATGGTGATGGTGGTGGTGATGGTGGTGATGGTGATGGTGATGGTGATGATGGTGGAGGCGATGGTGGTGGTGATGGCGGTGGTGGTGATGATGATGGTGATGATGATGATGGTGATGGTGGTGGTGGTGGAGGCCGCACCAGTTAACAGTTTCATTCACGAAAACCAGACTGGGCATTTTCCGTGCTCGCCCCTCCCCAGCCCTCCCCCCAAAGCCCCCAAGCTCGCCCCCCCCAGTGCTGCCTCACCTGTGTGTGGCACAGGTGCTCTGTGAGACACATCCTTGGGGGGCCACAGGCCTGCCAGGACGGCAGTACCTGCTCAAAGGGTGTCAGTCACTGCCAAGGTCGAGAGGATGTTGGCAGCCAGATGAAAAGTGTCCCTCGGTTAGTCGCAGGGACTTGGGTTGTCAGGAGAGTGACCTCTGAGTGGGCTCCGGGGCCATGGTGGGATCGGCCACAGCCTGGGTCACCGAGGAAGAAGGAGCTGTCCCCGCGATGGGCTGGAGTGGGGGCCGAGGAGCTGTTCGCTGAGGCAGTGGGCGGGCGAGGGGCGGGAAGAGGCAGGCGGGGGCCCCTGTGCTGATCGTCGGGATCTCCAACGCCCCTCACCACCCGGACCCTCCCCGGGCCCCCCCGAGGCTCCCAGCTC
Source organism: Helogale parvula (assembly GCA_004023845.1). Taxonomy (NCBI): domain Eukaryota; kingdom Metazoa; phylum Chordata; class Mammalia; order Carnivora; family Herpestidae; genus Helogale; species Helogale parvula. Next base: position 21,047 of record PJEM01015325.1, on the reverse strand, counting down.
CTGTCAAGGACGGGGATCTGGTGAAAATGCAGTCGAGCCTGCCTTGTGCAGGGGCAAGGTGACGGGGGGCCTGAGCCTCTGCATTTCAGACAGGCTACCAGGGGATGCCCTTGTGATTCCCACCCACGGGAAGCGGGGACAAGCTGCCTGCGTGCTGGGTGCCGAGAGCGTCTTACTGGGAGAGGGCAGGCGGCTCCCGGGCGCGGGCAGCTGGACCCTTCTCCAGTCTCCCTCACCTCAAGGTCAAGGACTTGGTAGCAAGACTCTGACAATCACCTGAGCATGCCTGGGCAGAGGGACACGGTCACACAGAGCACATCCCCACCTGTGCTCGGGTTTGTCGTCATCTGGTGCTTTCTGGATGTGACTGTGCTGGGCGTTTGAGCTTCCTTGTATACCTTGGGGATGATCCTGGGAAAACTCATTGTCCCCAGTTTTCAGGTATAGGGACTTCTCAGAGAGAGGATGTAACTCACCTGAGGTCACACAGCTAGAATGTGGCGGAGCTGGGACTTGAACTTGGGTCTCTGAGATTGCAGGGCTCACATTCTGACTTCCTGCTGACTTCCTCCTGTGGTTGTGAGTCCCGGGCTGTGGGTGAGAATCACCAGGGGGGCGAGGCTTTCACGGCTTCCCATACATCAGAGTCTCGAGGGCTGAGGCCGGGCAAGTTTTTACGGTTTCCAGGCTGTGGGCAGGTGGCGAAGACCCCCCTTCTCCTTCGTCTGGGAGCCGTCTATGTGCCGAGAGATGGAACGGGACCGATTCCTCCAAGGTCCGTTTGGCTTGGTCTTTCAGAGGTGGCCATTTTTCCCCACAGGACTGAACCCAAGTTTTGTCCGGACCCTGACTATCAGTCTCCGCGGCACCACAAGGGGCTGGCTGAGGGTGGGGAGCCCTTCAGGCTCTGGCTCCAGAGGCTTCCGGAAGCTTCCAGAGCCTTTCTGTGGCTCCTCGAGGCCTACGTGCCTGCTTGCCCGTCTCCTGGCTGGCACCTCCTGCCGCTGCTCCTCAGCCCCAGGGCGTGAGCTCTGGTTTTGAGCTGCTTTCACAGAAGTTGCCGATTCAGCTCCCCAGCAGGACTTTCAGAGCACAGGGAAGGAGCAGCCGGCTGCCCGGGCACCACCGGATGTTCCGGAAGGTTCAGGGGAGAGCATTCCCGGGGCAGTCTGGTCAAGGACACCTTGGCATGTCTCCTCGCTGCCTGTCTCTGATCCCAGCTCAGAGCTGCTTCGGCAGGAACTGAATCCTCTGAGATGCCTCTTGGTCCCCCTTGGGGTCCTCTCCCGAGTCCAGAGGGGCCACTCGAGAGAAAGCCCACGCTCAGGGGAAACCCACTGGAGAGCGACCGCCACCACCGCGTCCGGCCCTGTTAGTGCCGGTGGCTTCCTGTCCTGCGGGCTGACGCTGGGGGGCCTTGGCGGTTTTTCTGATCTTTGAGGTTTTGTTTCCTTCGTAATTCATCCCAAGCCTGGTTTTGTGGGGCCAATGTGGTTGGTGGGAAATCCGTGGTGACAGTTGGCGTCCGCCGCATGCTTGCAACAGATCAGGTCAGTGCTTTGCAAAGTGCCCGCGTCCTCTCTTACTCCGCACGAGGGCCTCGAGAAGTCCGTGTTCTCCCGTTCTGTGGATGAGGTCACCGGGGCACAGAGTGGTCACGTGATCCTCCCAGGGTCACACGCCAGAGGCGGAATTCAAAACCAGGCAGTAAGTACAACGCGGGGTGCCAGAGCCCCACCTCGAGACGTCTGATGGAATCGGTCCCCATGTCACCTCGACACTGACGCTGACACTGGCTTGCTCCTTGCCCTTCCCGTGCCTTTGAGGATCTGAGGGACCTTGGATGAGTCACTTCATCCATTTACTGGGGGTGCAGACTCCCGTCCCGCTCCCCCTCCCAGGGGCTCGAGGGCCACGGAAGGTGCAACGGAGTGGCAAGCAGGGGTCCCAGGGCGAGGGAAGGGTCTGCTGTCTTTCTCGAGAGGACACAGTGATCCCAGCCAGGCACTCTCGAGAGGCACCTCCTAAGCATCTGCCCTGCTCTGCTGCAGGTGGACTGAACACTCGATTGCCAAGGTCAAGGTGAGCACGTGTCCCCACTGAAGAGCTGCCTGTGGGGAAGGGCTGATGCCTGTACACCGGCATCGATTTGGCTGATGCCTTCCATTTCACCTACCCCTTCTTTTTTTTTAAGTTTTTTTATTTTGAGAGAGAGATGGTTGAGGGAGGGACAGAAAGAAGGGGAGAGAGAGAATCCCAAGCAGGTTCCGCACTGACAGCGCAGAGCCTGACGCGGGGCTCGAACTCCCAAGCCTCTCGATTGTGACCCTCCCCCTCCCCCTCCTGAGAGCCCCTCTCTGAACTGAGAGAGACGGCCGCCTTCTTGAACGGTGATGACGACAAAGCTGACTGCCTTCAGCACGTGCCACGCCGCAAGCAGCCCTTCCTGTCACACCCGAGGGAGGTACCACCACCCCATCTCACAGACCAGGAGACTGAGGCACGCTACCGGGTTAGGGAGTAGGGAAGGGAGCTTGGCTCTTTCGTTTGCCCCGTGTGGTTTCCTTCCGGCTGGCAGATGCGCGCGTCCCTTTTCCAACATGGCAATCCCAGGTAATGGTGGGGACATCAGATTTTCTGCACGCGGAAACTGAGGCAGAAAGACAAAAGACCCGGCCAGCTGATTCCACAATCCTCCGTAGTGAAGAGGGGAGACTGGAGGCTTTGGAGACACCTCGATTCACCCCCCGTTCCACCGCTGGGAAGCTGCGTGAACGTGGGTGGGTCACGGACCCTGGATGAGCCTCACTGGATCTGAATCACCGCTGCAGCCATGGTGATGGTCGCCCAACGGCAGGGGTGGGGTGGGGACAGGTGCTTCAAGAGGGCGGGGGGTTGCTTTGTTTTGCCCTCTGTCATGTTCTTTGTCCCAGGAGCCTGGCACAGAGCAGGCACTCAGTAAAACCCGTGTGTGTGAATGCACGAAAAAGCTTCCAGACTCCTCCTAGGGCGTGGGCTTCCCGAATCTGGGACCCTGGCTGCCTCTTGCCCCGAGGTATCCCTGTACCTCCGCAGTGCCCAGCACAGAGACGTGTGCCAGCAGCCACCCCTGGGCGGAGCAGGCGCCCGGCGAGGAGCCCCAGGCTGGCCTCTTGCTCTCCCAGCTGCCTCCCAGCCTCGGACGGGACTGGTCCAGCGTGTTCTCTCTTCCAGAACTGAAACCTGAGAACGTCTTGTTTGCAGTCTTTCCTCGGCATCTGAGCCCAATTTCCACAAAGTGAAAATTGCCCGTAATTATAATACTTTTCGATCTTAGCGAAGTTTCCCTGTGATGATTATAATTATATTATTTAGAGCTGTGTGCCAGTGGGTACCCAAGGGTGGATCAGTTCTCGTCTGCAACTAGGGGAAATGTCAGCGTGGGTGCTGTGCGCGGCCCCAGGTTTCCTGCGCTGGAATGAATTTGGAGAGAATGGCTTTCGCATCGGGGTCTGGCTGTATAACTCGATCCGGCGCTTTAGTTCCAAAGGCACTTCATCCTTGGACCTCTGCTCGCCTATAGGAGCCTGTTTTTCCAAATGTATTAACATCTGTGTTTCATATCAGGGCCTGTAATTGCTTTAGCCTTTTTGGCAGGAGACAAAGAGAATTAATATTTTTCAATTTGGTCGTGAGCGGTCATCTGTAGCTGGGAAGAAAAGAGCCTGCTCAGATGCGAACCCAGCGAGGACGGGGGAGGGGAAGGCAGGCTTACCAGGAAGATCAGGTTCTGGAGGAGTCAACGCGCTGGTGGAAGTCCTTGGTGATTTCAAGTTCAAGGCGGAAGTAGGCATCCGGTCAAAGGCTCAAGGTTCTTCCAGACCTTGGTTCTTCCTTCTTTTTCTTCTCGCCAGCCTGTCCACACCATTTTCTTCTTTTCTGCTCACGATGCCCTAGGCTTCCAGTTCTGCCACTCCGACAGCGGGGCAGAGGTGAGGGAGGAAAGCAGGCGGCCATCGCTCCCCCTCCTCCCCCACCGACATCCGAGGCAGGCATTGCTAATGGATCTCCGAGCGCCCTCCTGCACGATCCCCAGCACCGCTGCGCCCAGTGGCGGAGCGAGTGGCCGCGGAGTGAGGCCTGCGGGCCCCTGGTGTCACGTCCGGTTTCTGGAAGCTCCCCCCGAGATGAGGATTATGGGTGGAAGGGAGTAATTAGAAAATGCTTCCAGCACGGGGAAGTGGGCAGGCAAAGGCCGCAGCCTGGCCCCCTAGGGTCTCAGTGGGGGTTGTGGCCCCTCCATCTGCAGGGGCCACTGGAGACAGAGCCACGGAGCCCTGCGCTGGTGAGACGTCCACGACCGTCAGCAGGGGTTAAGGCCGAGTGTCGCAGGCCTGACCCACCGTGGACTCCCTGGGGGTCACCGTGTGAGCTGGGCGTCCTGGGCCCCCCAGGGTGTGGAGCAGACCCCCTGCGTCTACCCAGGAGATGCCACCACCGCGTTTCCACAACCCCAGATATGCCCATACGTGGTCACCTGGCCCCCGACTGAGACGTGCGTGCGTTCGGGAGTGCAGCAGGGGGAGGTCAGCCCCTCCCCCCATCCCCTCACTCTGGATGCTGGTGGGGGAAGGGAGTGCTGGCGTGGGGGAGGGAAGCTCACTGCGGTCCTGGAGACCTGGGAGGGTCTGAGATGCTGGGTGCTGCACAAGCCCCAGGGGGTGCTGCTGGCTCTGGCCCAAGATTAGAAATTGCTCACCATCCTGTCATCTTCCTACGCTCGTTCATCTTGCTTATACTGCCTGTTCTTTAAAACACGGCTTCGTCCCTGCTGTGCACCTGCTCCTGGGCTTATATCCACCCACGTGTCAGATGGGGGAGCCCAAACCCAGATGTCATCAGAACCACCTGGGAAAACAGAGCCTGGGGGGCTTAGTCAGTTAATCATCTGACTTCGGCTCAGGTCATGATCTCGAAGCTCGTGGGTTCGAGCCGGTCGGGCTCTGTGCTGACAGCTCGGAGACGAGCCTGCTTCGGATTCTGTGTCTCCCTCTCTCTCTGCCCTCCCCCCTTTGCACTGTTTCTCCTTCAAAGACAAACAAACATTAAAATAAAAGAGGAAAACAGATTACCATTTCTTTCTTTCTTTTTTTAAAGTTTATTTATTTTTGAGAGAGAGAGAAAGAGGCAGAGACAGAGGGACAGAAAATGCCAACGATGCAGCCCCGGGTCTCAGTCCCCCGACTATGAGATCATGGCCTGAGCCGACTAGGGACTGGAAGTCTTTGTTTTCTTTTTTAAATTTTATTTTAGAGCCATTTTGGGTTTGCTGCAAAACTGAGGGGAAGAAACAGAAGTTTCCCTCTGCCCCTGGCCCCACTCATGTCCCGCCTCCCCCATTATCAGCATCCCCAGCCAGAGGGACATTCATGACCACAGATGAAGCTATTTGGGCACGTCATAGTCACCCCAAGTCTGTACATGCTGTCGGCTTGGCTACGTGTATCATGACATGTGTCCATCATTATAGGGTCATACTGAGTATTTTCACTGCCCTGAGAATGCTCCGTGTCCTGTCTGCTCATCCCCCCCATCCCCCAATCCTTATTTTCTTTGGCTTTATAGTTTTGCCTTTTCCAGAGTGTCCTGTAGTTGGAACCGTACCACCACCCCCCTGCAGGCTCACCACCCTGCCCCTCTGCCTGGGCAGTTTTCCTTTCTTTTGTGTGTTTTCTATGTTGGTATCCACCCCTTTCCTGCCACCTTTGTGGATTAGGACCAGGTCCCAACCACAGTCAGAAAATGACCCCATGTACAGTGGCACACCTTGACCAGTCACTAATTTTCACTGTTGTGAAAGTGATTTGATTTAGAATTAAACAAATGGTTTTACATTAAAAAAAAACAACCTACAGGATGTTGGGGTTACTATGGAGAACAAGCACTCAGGACAGGCCACACAATTTGGGAGACCTCATGCAAAATGAAAAGGTCCTAAGGATTCCAATATCGTGACGGTAGAGCATTAAACCACACAGAGTCCTCCGGTGTGTGGGACCCTGAGTGACAGCCCAGGTCCCATGCCCAGGTCCCATGCCCACAGCCGGCCCGGCAAACTCTGGGTCTGGGTATCTGTCCATTATCTGTATGCATTTGGGTGCCTTGTGTTTATACCTTGAAATTCTGACACTTAGTCCGGGGACACGCCTTCCATAGCCCAGCTCCTACTTCATTTCCGCGTTTGTTCTGTACACAGACATGTGGACAGACGTGCAAACACACAGACACGCACACAGATGGACACCGACACACATAAACACACACATTTGCACCTAAATGCACACACACAGACACGCGCTCTCTGGTGTGGCCCGGCTGACATCTGACACCCTTTTCTCTGGGGACACCTTCTTTTCAGGCCTCTGCATTTCTCACCCCATTCCTCTGACTGTCCAGTCTCCTACTCTAGTTTAATTCTCACCCCTACACCCCCCCCAACCAGCTTTATAAAAATACAATTTGCTTTTTATGACTAGACTCTTAAAAGACGTTTTATTTATTCTCTTTTAAAGTATATTCAATTATTTTGAGAGAGAGAGTGGGGGAGGGGCAGAGAGAGAGGAGAGAGAGAGAATCCCAAGCAGGAGCCATGCTGTCAGTGCAGAGCCCGACATGGGGCTTGATCCCGTGAACCGAGAGAGCATGACCTGAGCTGAAATCAAGAGTCGGGTGCTGAATCTGCGGAGCCACCCAGGCGCCCCTGGAAGTTTCAGATTCACAGAAAAATTGAGCAGACATGCTCACTGTTCCCAGCTTCTCCCCATTAACATTTGGTGTATTTGTCGTAAAACAACGAACCCATGTTGCTGTGTCATTATTGTTAACTAAGGTCAGTAACTTCTCCCGATGCCCTTCGTGTTCCCCTTGTGTCTTTCTTCCACTGCGGGCTCCCATCCAGGGCACCCACCCCGCGACTCTTCATGGTCACGTCCCCTTGGCCTCTTGTCCTAAGACTTCGACTTTGCTTGTTTCTGGTGACCTTGATCAGCAGCAGATTCCGACAGTGTCTGCGAGTCGGTCACGTGACCGCTCAGTCCATCTCAGCCCTGCTGCTTTATTATTAGTTTTTAACCTCTTTTTGTACCGTATGTTTTTTCTGTATTTTATTCTCTTCAAGTTGACTTACTTAAGTAGTCTCTACTCCCAGTGTAGGGCTCACAAGTCCTGACCCCGAGAGGGAGAGATGCACACTCGCCCTGGGCCAGTCAGGTGCCCCCACAACTCTACCTGCCTTGTTTTTTTTAATGTTTATTTTTGAGAGAGAGAGAGAGAGAGAGAGAGAGCACAAATGGGGGAGGGGCAGAGAGCAGTGGGGGGCAGGGGGGACAGAGGATCCGAAGTGGGCTTTGTGCTGAGAGCAGTGACCTGACACGGGGCTCAAACTCACAAATCGTGAGATCATGGCCTGAGCTGAAGTTAGGCGCTCAGTTGACTGAACCACCCAGATGCCCCAACTCTACCTACTTTATTTATTTATTTTCTTAATGTTTATTTATTTTTGAAAGACAGAGAGAGAGAGAGAGAGAGAGAGAGCATGAGTGGGGGAGGGCAGAGAAAGAGGAAGACAAAGAATCAGAAGAAGGCTTCAAGGCTCCTTGCTGTCAGCACAGAGCCCCATGTGGGACTCGAACCCATGAACCATGAGATCGTGACCTGAGCTGAAGTCGATGCTTAACTGAGAGCCCCCCAGGCACCCCAACCCTACCTACTTTAAGAGCCAGCTCAAATCCACCATCAGGCATGTTCTCACTGCCTTTTGAACCTGGACATCTGGGGATCAAGATCACTGGGCCCTCAGCCTGGCGCACCTTGTAACCTCGGGGCTTTCGGCTACCATCCCTTCAGCGCCTGGCGCAGAGCACAGGGTTTTGCTTCTTGAGTGAAGACTAGATTATGCGAGTCTTTTATTTATTTATTTTAATTTTTATTTATTTATTTATTTATAGTTCATCATCAAGTTGGTTTCCATATAATACCCAGTGATCTTCCCCACAAGTGCCCATCACCCCCTTCTCCTTTCCCCTCCCCCTTCAGCCCTCAGTTTGTTCTCACTATTCAAGAGTCTCTCATGATTTGCCTCCCTCCCTCTTCCTAATTCTTTTCTCCCCCTTCCCCTTCCCTTGGTCTCCTGTTAGGTTTCTCCTGTTAGACCTATGAGTGAAAACATATGGTATCTGTCCTTCTCAGCCTGACTTATTTCACTTAGCATGACACCCTCGAGGTCCATCCATTTTGCTACGAATGGCCAGATTTCATTCTTTCTCACTGCTGTGTAGTAGTCCATTGTATAGATAAACCACATCTTCTTGATCCACTCATCAGGTGATGGACATTTAGGCTCTTTCTATGATTTGGCTCTTGTTGACATTGCTGCTGTGAACATTGGGACATGTGCCCCTGTGCATCTGCACTCCTGTGTCCCTTGGGTAAATCCCCAGCAGTGCTATTGCTGGGTCATAGGGGAGTTCTATGGATAGTTTTTTGAGGAACCTCCACACTGTTTTCCGAGCGGCTGCACCAGTTTCCATTCCCACCAACAGTGTAGGAGGGTGCCCGTCTCTCCACACCCTCGCCAGCATCTATAGTCTCCTGATTTGTTCTTTTTAGCCACTCTGACTGGCGTGAGGTGGTATCTCAGTGTGGTTTTGATTTGTATTTCCCTGATGATGAGTGACGCTGGACATCATTTCATGTGTCTGTTGGCCATCTGGATGTCCTCTTTAGAGAAGTGTCTTTTCATGTCTTCTGCCCATTTCTTCACTGGATTATTCATCTTTTGGGTGTGGAGTTTTGTGAGTTCCTTGTAGATTTTGGATACTAGCCCTTTATCTGATATGCCATTTGCCACTATCTTTTCCCATTCTGTTGGTTGCCTATTAGTATTGTTGATTGTTTCCTTTGCAGTGCAGAAGCTTTTTATCTTGATGAGGTCCCAGTATTTCATTTTTGCTCTTGATTCCCTTGCCTTTGGGGATGTGTCGAGGAGGAAATTGCTGCAGTTGAGGTCAAGGAGTCTGTTTCCTGCTTTCTCCTCGACGGTTTTGATAGCTTCATGTCTCACATTCAGGTTCTTCATCTATTTTGAGTTTATTTTTGTGTACGGTGTAAGAAAGTGGTCTAGTTTCTTCCTTCTGCATGTTGCTGTCCAGTTCTCCCAGCACCACCTGCTAAAGAGGCTGTCTTTTTTCCATTGGATACTCCTTCCTGCTTTGTCAAAAATTAATTGGCCGTACATTTGTGGGTCCAGTTCTGGGTTCTCTATTCTATTCCATTGGCGTATGTGTCTGTTTTTGTGCCAATACCATACTGTCTTGATGATGACAGCTTTGTAGTAGAGGCTAATGTCTGGGATTGTGACGCCTCCCATTTCGGTTTTCTTCTTCAATATTACTTTGGCTATTCGGGTTTCTTTGTGGTTCCATACGAATTTGAGGATAGCTTGTTTTAGCTTTGAGAAGAACGCTGGTGCAATTTTGATGGGGATCACATTGAATGTGTAGATTGCTTTGGGCAGTAATGACAGTTTCACAATGTTTATTCTTCCAACCCATGAGCATGGAATATTTTTCCATTTCTTTGTGTCTTCTTCAATTTTTTTCATAAGCTTTCTATAGTTTTCATCGTACAGGTCTTTTACATCTTTGGTTAAGTTTATTCCCAGGTATTTTGTGGGTTTTTGTGCAATTGTGAACGGGATCAGTTTCTTGATTTCTCTTTCTGTTGCTTCCTTATTGGTGTATAAAAATGCAACTGATTTCTGTACATTGATTCTGTACCCTGCAACTTTGCTGAATTCGTGGATCAGTTCTAGAAGGCTTCTGGTGGAGGCGATCGGGTTTTCCATGTAGAGTATCATGTCATCTGCAAAAAGTGAAAGTTTTACTTCTTCTTTGCTGATAAAGATCAGGGCAGAAATAAACAATATAGAATCCAAAAAAACAGTTGAACAGATCAATGAAACCAAGAGTTGGTTTTTTGAAAAAATAAACAAAATTGATAAACCACTAGCCAGGCTCCTCAGAAAGAAAAGAGAGAACACCCAAATAGATAAAATCATGAAGGAAAATGGATCTATTACAACCCGTCCCTCAGAAATACAAGCAATCATCAGAGATTACTATGAAATACTATATGCCAACAAACTGGACAATCTAGAAGAAATGAACAAATTCCTAAACACACAGGCATTACCAAAATTCAAATGGAAAGAGATAAAAAATCTGAACGGACCCATAAGCAGTGAAGAAATCGAATCAGTTATCAAAAATCTGCCAACAATTAAGAGCCCAGGGCTGGATGGCTTCCCTGGGGAATTCTACCAGACGTTTAAAGCAGAGTTAACGCCAATCCTTCTCAAGCTATTCCAAAAAATAGAAATAGAAGGAAAACTTCCAAACTCATTCTACGAAGCCAGCGTCACTTTGATTCCCAAACCAGACAGAGACCAAGCAAAAAAACGAACTACAGGCCAATATCCTTAATGAATACAGATGCAAAAATACTCAACAAGATACCAGCAAATCAAATTCAACAGCACATAAAAAGAATTATCCATGATGATCAAGTGGGATTCATTCCTGGGTTACAGGGATGGTTCAGTATTCACAAACCCATCAGTGTGATCCATCACATTAACAAAAGAAAAGATAAAATCCATATGATCCTGTTGATAGATGCAGAAAAAGCATTTGACAAAATACAGCATCCTTTCTTCATAAAAATCCTAGAGAAAGTTGTGATAGAAGGAACTTACTTAAATATCATTAAAGCAGTTTATGAAAAGCCCACAGCTAATGTCATCCTCAATGGGGAAAAACAGAGTTTTCCCCCTGAAATCAGGGACACGACAGGGGTGTCCACCCTCACCACTGCTGTTTCACACAGTGCTGGAAGGCCTAGCATCAGCAAGCAGACAACAGAAGGAAACAGTATGGGAGTCTTTTACAGAACAGGATTTTCTCCTTTCTGACTCTTCTTCTGGGCCTAATGAAGGAATCTTTAAAAATGATACTTAGGCCAAAAGCAGACTTCTTTCTTCCCATTGATGTTGCGGGTTTAGGGATTTGCATTGCGCCTTTGGCTCCGGGATGGGGCCCCCAGGTGGGGGGGGGGAGGAGGAAAGGAGGGTAGTTTGTGAGTCAAGTGGGACTAAGAGTCAGAACCAGGAGCCTCCAGAGTAACCTGTTCTCAGGGGAAAGGAAATGGGCAGTGTCCTGGGGAGGCTTTAGGCGGCAGAGCCCGCTCCGGATCCTTGACAAACCTCAGGGGGCATCTCTGGACCCTGAATTCCTAGGAGAACCCGCGAGGCCCACGGTCCTGCTTCCGGGGCAGTGAGGGGGGCTGCTGCCTTCACCTTTGTCACTGTCTCCTCTCACGGCTGTGAGCGGCTCGGGTGGGTGTCCCCGCCCTGAGTCCTGGAAGCACTTTCTCCTCCAGCCCACGGTGGCGCCTTGGAGGATGACCCCTGCCACGTTGGTCTTGCCAGCTGTGGCCGTGGACAGAGCCTCCGTCCCTCCTCGGTGAGATGGCCGCAGACCTGGACGCTTCTGCTCTGCACTGGCCCCTCCCGCCCCAGGGTCATCTCTGACCCTGGGAATGTTTGCAGCCCACAGAGGAGCCAAGGCCCGGGGAGCAGCCTCATTGCTGGTGGCTCGGGATAAATGGTACATAAATACCCCCACCTCCTGTCTCCACACTGAGCTGTGTTCGCGCCGTGTCCCCGGGACCCCGGTGCGTGTGAGCCCCGGATGCACACAGCATCCTGCTGCGGCTTTCTTCCATCCCCGCCTTGCTTTCTGCCTCACCTCCGGGTGGTCCCTGGGCCACTTCTCAGACTTCTTGCAGTTAAGTCCTTGACTCAGGATCTGCCTCTGCGGCGGGGGTGGGGCGGTCCCTGAAACATTATGGAAGACGTGACAGTGTCCACGCGGCACTGCGTGTGCTCATTACCAGGATCGAGCTGTTTCTGCAGCCTCCCCTCCTCCTGGCCTCCACTCCTCCAGTTAAGGATCCACCGGCAGGCTGACGTCTGACACCCCCTTCCCGCTCTGCATCGAGGTGCTTGTTCTGGTCTGGCCTTTGTTTTCGAAAACCTCGCATTCAGTCATCGTATTACCTGTTTCGGTCCGCAAACCCGCTGCCAGGCTCACTCCTCCTTGTTTGGCTTTTTAGTCTTTTCACTTTTCTGCTTCTGGGTTTGGGAACTGAAAACAGCCTGTGGTTCTTTAAAAAAAAAAAAAAGAAAGGGCAGGAAAGATGACCTGGCCTAAGAGCAGTGTTTGCGTTGGTGTGGGTGCGTGGAGGAGGCAGAATTTACCTCGTTCTATTTAGGTCTGGAGCTGGGGGCCGGAGGAAGTGGGGCAACCTGGGAAAGTCTCCCACGATGACTCTCACGGCTGCGGTCTCGCCCGGCCGCCCCCAAGCCCCACGGTGCTCCCCGCAAGGCCCGGTTCCTCTGGGGGGACCCCGTGGGCCTCCCTGGCTCCCCACAGACGTGTTCCCGGGCACAGAAGTCCCCAGCATGGCTCTCCTCTCGTCGTTTGTTGAGTGGATGGCTCGTGCCTGGGTGAACGGAATGACAGGGCCCCCAGTTTCCGGAAACTCTGGGGCCCAAAGCCTGGAGCCTTGAGAAAAGAGGGACAAGAGTCAGGTCCAAAAGTAAATTTGCGGTTGGCTTTCTTCCCGGCCACGGTTTCCTGTCCGTCTGGGTCCTCCGGGCACTCCCTGGACACTTACAGATAAAGGAGCCGGTGTGGACGGTGAGGAAGGTGCAGACATGGAGGCGGTGACGCCCAGACCACCGGGCAGTGTCCCCCCGGGGATCTGCTCGGGTGATCTGGTGGCGCCCCTCCCCCTCTTACCCAGGAGGACCTGGAGGGCGGGCTGGGCAGTGCCCGGGGCTGATCAGTGGGCATCATCAGGCAGCCTGGGTTCCCAGCAGGCACCGGGGTTGGGGGGAGCAGTGGGCTGAGGTCCCAGAACTGGGGGTAAACCCAGTGCTTGGAAGCACTTGGGTCATTTGAGAAAAACACGGACTTCTCTTCTTTTTTTTAAAAAAAAATTCTTTTAAAGTTTATTTATTCATTTAGAGAGAGACAGAGAGAGCAAGCAGGGAAGGGGTAGAGAGAGAGGAAGAGAGAATCCCAAGCAGGATCTGCACGGGCAGCACGGAGCCTGATGTGGGGCTCGACCCCCGAAACTTGAGACCATGACCTGAACTGAAACCAAGAGTCAGACGCTTAGCCGACTGAGCCTCTTTTAACAACACAGATCCCAGAAAGCGATCCCAGAAACCCCCCTGGGCTGGTAAGGACTCGAATGATACTAGCACCTTCGCTCCACGTAAATCGGAGACCTGCCGTGTGCCGCGCTGTGTGCTAGGTGCTGGGGCTCCAACCAGCGGCCGACAGAGCAGGACTGTTTCTTGTGGACTTAGGAGCTCACGATCTGGTTAGGGAACTGGGAAAACCCAAAGGACCGTGCACACGAACTAGAATGTCAGTGCGAGTGCTTGGAAAGGAGAGGCTCGGAGGGGGCACAGTGACAGTGTGCCCACCAGGGCGTCGGCGGAAGCTTCCTCGGGGGGAACGGACGTCTGAGCAGGTGCGTCGGAGATAAAAATGTAACGGGCAGTGCTGTGGGGCCAGCCCATGCGGAGGCCTGTGGGGGCTGGGGGCTGGTACAGATGAGAGCCTGCAGGGGGTGGGGTGGCTGAGGCCGTGGGGGGTGAGCAGGGTGGGGTCAGGGAGCAGGGAGAACAGGTTAGGGAATTTGGGCTTTTTATTCTAAGCGCTACAGAAGGGCTGAAGGCAGGGCAGTTGAGTTCTCTGATTTGAGTCCTGAAAAGCCCTCACAGGTTGCTGGGCATGGGCAGGGGGGCGGGGGGGTGTTGGGTAAGGACAGGTGGGGGTCGGACCCCTGCCCGGGCGTCCCCAGGTGGGAGCCCCATCTCGCCCATCGGAAACCCCTGAGCCTCAGCGTCCCGCCCGTGAAAGCAGCAGCGCCAACCTCTCGGATGGGGGGAGTCGGTGGCTCCCTGGGCGTCATGGAGCCAGGCCTGTTCTAAGATTGCTGCCCCTTGAGTGAGGGTCAGAGCTTGGGGTGAGCTCCTTGCTTTGGGGCTGGGGTGGCGGGTGGGAGTGAGGTCTGCGCCAACCTGGAGCCGTGAGCCTTGAACGCTGGTTTAGCATCATGACTCTCATTCTATTTGATCCATTTTTAGAACAATCGTCAGAGTTAGCCCCACTTTATAAATAAAATAACCTGAAGGACAGAAGTCGGCCTGCCCAGGGGCACTCCCCTGGGATTTTACTCTAACTTTCCTTGGACCTAAAGCCTTGTGTTGTGGTGCGTGCGTCCCTCCCAGCCCAAAGTGTGGCCCAGGGACCAGCCTGGGGGTTCTTCACAAAGCAGATGCTGGGCTCCACTGAGACCTCCTGATTGTTTTCCCCCTCAGGTTGCTGCATCTCTGAGAGAGGAGAACCTTCTATTTTTAGCTGTCCTCCTCGTCCACTTCCTGCCCCCATGACCCATGTGTACACACAGGTTTGAGAGACTCTATCACACACCAAGGTCAGAGTAGACATTTTGCAGCAGGACTTCTCAGAGCCTTTAAAGAGCTAATGCACATTATGAAATCTCTTAAGGAGCAGTGATCATGTGGTGCATTCCACCCTCATTTGAGAGCCTTTTGATTTTCTCACGTGGGTGTTTTATTAATGGAGGCAGTTTCTGAGACCTTGGTAAACTCCAAATCCTTCCTTTTACATATGGGGAAACTGAGGCTCAGCCCTTGATGGCTACAGACTGACTTCCTGACTTTTGACAACATGAGCCTCCTGGACTGCGGACAGAGCGTTCTTGACCCTCCTGCGAGCGTCCAGGGAGGGGGCGGGGGAAGGGAGAAGGGAGAGAGACCGACAGACCGCCGGACAGACCGCGGTGGGGAAACCGTGGGCTGGCGGCTCAGGTTCTGGCCGTGGGAGGCGGGTACCGTGCTTCTTCGTGTATTTTTCCACCTTCCTCCCAAGTGACTTAATTTTAGCCTTCCTGGACGTGCGTATAGTCTTCAAGAAAGTTTGTTTAAAAAAAGCCTCTCTGACATCATCTTCCTGTCCCGGGGGTGCCAGGGACGGCTCGGGGGACTTGGTAGAAAGGCAGGGCCTTCCCTGGAGCCCCAGGTGCAGCGCTGGGGCCCCGGGCTGGGTCCTCCCCAGCCTGGGGCTCCGCAGGGGCACTCCCGGCGGTGCCACGCCCGGCTGCCTCCCTGGGCCCTTTGATCTCCTCCCCAGCACCCCTGAGAGGGGAGGCTGCTGTTCGCGGCAGGTCCAGGTGCACACAGACATCCCAGCCTGACTCAGCCTTCGCAACCACACGCCTGCTCGCCCTCCGCGGCTCTGCGTCATCCTGGGAAGGCCCGGGGTCCCCCGGGCACACTTGCCCGCTGTCCTCTGAGGCACGTCCTCAAGGCTTGGCAGCCCTTAGTGGGGGACAGAGTTTGCAAGCTGTTCAGCCCTACCGTGTGTTCCAGAGAGCCACAGGGTGAGGGGGTCAGAGCAGGGGTGAGGGAGAGGAGTCTGCTGGTGACGCCACCCCCTGCTGGAAACTTCCCAGCTTCCCAGGCCTCTTCCAAGCAGAACCCGCCTGAGGCTGGAGGCTCTCCTCGCCTCTCTTACAATGCCTTACATACTCTGTTCCTTCAGCTGGAATGCCCTTCCCGGCTGCATTAGCCCTGCCCGTCCCTCTGACCCGCCTCGGGAGACACTGGAGTGCTCTTCCTTGCCCTGTGACGTGCTCAGCCTCTGGGGTCCGAGCTCCGTCTCCGGCTGCTGGCAGTGCGGTGGTTGGGCAGGAAACTCCATTCATTCCGGTGGCTGCTGGACCACGAATTTAGTGGCTCAAAGCAGCACGCGTCACCCTGAGCCAACGTGAAGGGGCCCCAGGGCCCTGCTCCTTCTGGAGGCTCCGGGGGAGAACCCTTGTCCTTTCCGGCTTCAGATGCCGCCCTGGGTCCTTGGCTAGTGGGCTCGGCCAACAGCTGCGCCCCTGTGACTCTGCCTCTGTCCTCACGACTCCGGCTGGGGTTGGCTCATCGCCTTCGGCACCTCCCCTGATGGCCTGGGGCCCCCTGCCCAGCCCAGAACCCTCTCCCAGCTCTGCTCCTTAACTTCCCCGCGTCTGCAGAGCCCCCGGCCTGGATGGGTCCCGGGTTCTGGGGATGAGGATGTGGACTTCGAGTTGGGGCGGGGGTTACTCTGCCTGAGTTCATTTCTCTTTGATGGGGGTCGCTCAGCGCCGGGCCAGCCACATTCGCCTGGACTGTCTCCAGGCCCACTGACCCCTGGCAGGATTCCTGGCTGGGGGTCCCGATGGGAGGGAGGGCTTCATGTTGCTTTCTGTCTAGGGGGTGTGCTGCTCACTGGCTGAAGAGAGTTTTTTTTTAATGTTTATTTATTTTTGAGAGAGAGAATCCAGAGCAAGGCTCCAGGCTCTGAGCCGTCAGCACAGAGCCCGACGCAGGGCTCAAACCCACGAACCATGAGATCGTGACCTGAACCGAAGTCGCATGCTTAACCGACTGAGCTCCCCAGGCAGCCCGCGTTACCCCTGCTTCATAGCTGAGGGGCTAACGGGGCGCCTGGGGGGCTCAGTCGGTTTAGTGTCTGACTTCGGCTCAGGTCATGATCTCATAGTTCATGGGTTCAAGCCCCACGTCGGGCTCTGTGCTGACGGCTCAGAGCCTGGAGCCTGCTTCGGATTCTGTGTCTCCCTCTTTCTCTGCCCCTCACCTTCCTGTGCTCTCTCTCTCTCTCTCTCTCTCAAAAATAAATAAACATTCAAAAATATTTTTTAAAAAATAAATAAAGCCGGGGTCACAATGTGCACCCCATTGCAGGCAGATTGGCTGAACGAATGCCACTCAATTTGGTGGCACAGTAGGTGTGCAGGCCTCAGTGTTGGGTGCTGGGGCCCCTAGCCGTCAGGCAGGGGAGACCCCAGATGCCTCCAGATGTGGCCCTTCCGAACCCCGGTCGCATGTGCTCCCCGAAGGTGGAGGGTGGGCCGTCCCACTCTGGGGACCCCGGGGGACCGCCCAGCTGGGTCTCCGGCTCTGGTGGGAAGACTGGCTTCCATCACAACACCCACACTGAGGCCCAGAGCTGGCTACCCCCACGCGGCCACCAGTGGCCTGCACACAGGGTCGGGGCTTCAGCGCCGAGAATTAAAGCAGCAGGAGATTTCCAGGACCCCGGGCCACCGGGACCCACCAGCAGGAGGTGGAAGGAGGCAAGGTCCCCACGGTGCCGTGGGGCAGGGGGAGGGAACCTGGGTTCTGAGACGAGAGAGGGACTCACCAAGGCCACGGGCACTGGGGTTGCTGGCTGGGATCTGTCTCCTGTGGCTCCTGCCCCTGCCGGGGTGTCCTGGGCCAGAGAAATCCTCAGACTTCCAAGCTGGCCGTTCTGCCAGGCCCACGTGCCCTGTTCGGTGGGGCTGCGTTTGCACGTAGCGCTGATCTCTCAGGTCCTGGTCTGGGTGCGGTCCCCCCACATCCCACGTGGGGTCCCCACTGCTCTGGGAGGCGGATCGCGGGGAGGCCCTGCGGATCACAGTCTCTGAAGTTTCTAAGGGGCCAGGAGGAAAGAAAACAGGACTTTCCGTCTTCCCACATTGGAGTAAAAATACCCACTTTTCCAGCGTGGTGGAACTTTCCAGGGCAGGTGGGCCATGAGGCGCCGGAAACCGGCTCTCGCCGAGGTGTGCGGCTCTCCTGCCTCTCTCTGGGGGTTAGATTCGGGCTGGTTCTCAGGGCCGTCCCCGGGTGAGGAGGAGCCCACAGGCCATACTGTTCCCAGGCTGGTGGTTAAATACGAACACCCCTCCGGGCCACGAGGCCGGGGTCCCTGGCAGTTCAGGCCTCACGGAGAACAGGGCTTCAGGGCCTCCTGGGTTCAGGAGGGAGACGTTGGCCTTCTGGGTCTTTCTGCTGCTCTCATGGGAAGCAGCGGGGGGTGAAGGAGGCCCCGTTTGCACCCCAGCTCCACTGCACCCCTGTGCGCTTGGAGGAGGGGCGCCTCGTCCACACCCACGAGAGGCCAGCGGCCTCGTCCGTTCGTGACGTGGATTGGGCCGAGCGTGGAAGTACGCTGCCCCGTGTGGATCTGGCTTCTTTCAGAAACGGAACGTGCCAGGGGCGCCCGGGTGGCTCGGTCAGGTAAGCGTCTGACTCTTGGTTTCGGCTCAGGTCGGGACCTCTCGGTTCCTGGGGTCAGGCCCCGCGGGGACTCTGCGCTGGCAGCGCGGGGCCTGCTTGGGATTCTTTCCCCCTCTCTCTGCGCCTCCCCGCTTAAAAATAAAAAAGTAGACGTAAAAACGTGTTTGGAAGAAACAGACCGTGCCCGCTGAATTGGGACCATGTAGACGAGCACGGGAGGAGGGGGAGGGTTTGGGGAGAGTTGTTGTGACACGTGGACGTGTGCACGGGGGCTTTCCACACGAGGCGTGCAAGCCCCAGCATGTTCCCGGTGTCTTGGCTCTACGCTGCGTAGTTCAGGCATATGTTGTCTCTATCTGTTGGCAAAGTACAGCTTTCTTGAGAGAGAATTCACATCTGTACAATGCACCCTTGTAAGGGGTACAGTTTGGTGTTTTCAGTCTGTTTGGAGCTGTGCGGCCTCCCCCGCCCCGGCCCCCTACCCCCCTACCGGCCCCCTCCCCCCACCGGCAGCCACTCACCTTTCTGATCTCTGTAACTGTGCTTCTCTGGACACGGAATCCTACCGCGTGTGGTCTCGTGTCCGCCTTCCTTTGCTCCGCACGGTGACTTCAGGATCCATCCCTGTGACGGCCAGTCCTTTATTCCCTCTTCCGCCAAAGGATTTCCCGTGTTGTGGATTTACCTCACTGTGTGTCCGTGGAGAGCTGACGGGTATTTGAGTTGTCTCCACCTTTGTGGGCTCCTGCAAATAATTCCACCGTGAACCTTGGCGTGTACGATTCGGTGCGGGTCCATCTGCAACGTTTCACGTTCCCATGAGCCGTGTACGGGCCGTGTCCTTGCCAGCACTTGTTACTGTCCGTGGTTTTGGGGTCAGCCGTCCTAGCAGGTGTGAGGAGCCATCTTGCTGTGGTTCTGAGTCCCGTTTCCCTAGTGGCTGACGATGCCGGTCCTTCTTTCGCACCTGCTCATTGGCATTGGTATCTCTCTATAGAGATGATGCTCACATCGGCCTTGCCCGCTGTGACATTGACCTTGCTCACTGTGACATTGACCTTGCCCGCTGTGACATTGACCTTGCTCGCTGTGACATTGACTTTGCCCGCTGTGACATTGACCTTGCCCGCTGTGACATTGACCTTGCTCACTGTGACATTGACCTTGCCCGCTGTGACATTGACCTTGCTCACTGTGACATTGACCTTGCCCGCTGTGACATTGACCTTGCTCACTGTGACATTGACCTTGCCCGCTGCCAGAGTCCATGGGGGAGCAGCTCTTCCTGCCGTGTCCGCTCTCATTCTCTTGACCGATGTGTATAAGCAGGAATTGTCCGTTGATAATTTGACGAGTTTGGTAAAGGTACCACAAAACCATTTGGGGGTTGGGGTGAGAAAGGCTTTTTATTCCTGTTTCAGTTAATTCTTTTATTTTGCGGGGGGGGGGGCACACTTGTGCAAGTCAGAGAGAGGGGCCGAGGGAGAGAGAGAGAGAATCCCTGGCAGGTTCCATGCCCAGCACAGAGCCGGATGAGGGGCTCGATCCCACAACCTGGGGATCACGACCTGAGCGGAAACCAAGAGTCGGACGGACATTCCGCCGACCGAGCTCCCCAGACGCCCCGCCCGTTTCACTTCTCACCGCACTTAGCTCGGCTCGAATTCGCTATTTCTTTTTATTTTTCAGCGTTTTTAGCATTTTGTATTTTTTCAGAGACATACGTGTGGCACGTTCTGATTTATGGGACCCTCTTGCTTGGAGTAGGTGCTCGCCCGTGTTGTCCTTGGAAGTGGCTCCCTCAGACGTGCGGGCTGTAGCTTCTACCAGTGCCTCTTCATCGATGGTTTGCGGGTTTTCTGTGATACACGGCGTGACGGTGGCCTCACTCCCGCTGGGTCCCACCGGTCACAGCGCGTGGCAGAGTCAGCCCGGACTGCAGAGGCGGGAGCAGCGGTGGGGACTTGCCGGTGGCCCTGCTTGCAGAAAACCCACAACTGTAAACATCCTGATCCAGTTGCCTGGTGAACTTTGGAGTCGAAGTGGACATTCTTCACAGGGGTACGTGGTCTGTTGATTGTGGATCTGGGGACGTCACGGAATGTCTGCGGCCAAGGCCGAGGGAGCGGGGACTGTGCTCGTGTAACTGCGGAGACGCCCCGTGGAGCCTTGGGAGTTCGTTGCCAAGCTGGTCTTCACTTGGGTCTCCTGGTGCTGAAGAAGGTGGGATTATCCCCATTTTACAGAGGAGGAAACTGAGGCCCGGGAATCAGCCGGCTCGGCCTGCTCTCCTCCCTTCTCCCCAACCCAGACCTCACCCCCACCTAGTGTCTTCTCTGCTCCACGCAGCGCTGTGATCGTAACGTGCCTCACGCAGGATCCAGCCACCTCCCGTGTCGCTTGTCCTCTGGCGAGAAGGTGGTTTAAGGACGTCACAGGGGTCAGACTTCCGACGCTGTGCCCCACCCCGTCCCTTGCAAGGTCACTCAGTGTGGACAGCAGGCTTCACGTCTCTGGAGCTCACTGTCCTCATCTGTAAAATGGGAACACTAACCTTACCACTGGGGGCCAGAGAACTGACGCGAGCAAAGGGCCGGGGCGGGGCGCCGGGGGCGGGGCGCCGGGGGCGGGGCGCCGGGGGCGGGGCGCCGGGGGCGGGGCGCCGGGGGCGGGGCGCCGGGGGCGGGGCGCCGGGGGCGGGGCGCCGGGGGCGGGGCGCCGGGGGCGGGGCGCCGGGGGCGGGGCGCCGGGGGCGGGGCGCCGGGGGCGGGGCGCCGGGGGCGGGGCGCCGGGG
>PJEM01015324.1:0-24639 GCA_004023845.1 Helogale parvula | reverse complement strand
AGGCACCTCCCCTCCCAGTCCCCACGCACGTCTGTTGCTCTGAAGGGCCTGCTTCACTCCTCTGGGGTTTGGTGGTGGCAGCACCCAGGTTCCCCCTCGGCCGCCTGCCCTGCAGGAGGGCATCTTCCTGATAACGACTCCTGCCCGGCCTGACATCACCCCTCCTGGCACGGTTTCACCTCTGTGGGCTCATTGGCTTTGAGGCGCCACCCTGTGGGGCCAATGCACGTATTTTTTTAACGCGTTGTTTTATCCAGATAGCGTCCACATACCATAAAACGCACCCTTGCAAGATGCGCAGTTCTGTGGATTTTAGAATGTGCACAGAGCTGTGCGACCATCACCAGGTGATTCGGTTCCAGAACACTTGCACCCCTCCCCCAAAAGGGAAGCCGGTACCCATCAGCAGTCACCCCCATGAGGCTCACGTTCCTGCGGTGCCCACTTTAGGGGTGCAGAAACAAGCTCGGAGGGCGGGAGGCTCACCGGGAGCCACCCAGCGGGTTGGGGGCAGAGCGAGGAGTCAGTCAGGGAGGCCCCGTGATTCAGGCAAGAGGGTGAGGGGCAGGCCTGCCAGCCTCCGAGATCACAGGCCACCCCAAGGGCAGGCTAGTCCTGCTCCCCGTGCCCCGGAGTTTGGTTTGTTTTCTCCTAGTTTTCTATGAGCTGGCTCTTAAAACAGGACGCTTCTTTACCACACACGCTGTAAACAGGGCTTCTCACCCTCCGCACCATTGACATTTGGGGCCGATATGTCTTTGTCGTGAGGCCTTCCCATGCGCTGGAGGGTGGCCAGCAGTGCCCAGGCTTCCGCCTGCTAGCTGCCTCTGGCACGTCCCCATTGTGACAACCACAAGTCTCCGGACATTTCCCAGGGCTCCCTGGGGAAGTGGGGGTGGATTTCGCCCCAGCTGAGAGCCAGCCTTCTGCAAAGTTCAATGTTTCTGAAGCATCGAGCGTCCAATGGTCTTAGCATCTCTCTTAGCCACTGGGTTCTAACAGAGTCCCCGTTGGGTCCTGCCATGTTCGGGCTGTGTGACCTCTGACGAGGGACGTACCCTCTCTGAATCTCAGTTTGCTCGTGTATGAAGTCAGGACTGTAAGGCCTTCCTCCTGCAGGGTGGTGAGGTGACCGTACGCCAGGGCAGGTGCACACGAATGCCCAGTGAGTGTCTGCCGTTGACCGGTGGTACGCACCGAGACCCATCCTGTCCTCAGACCTGCCAGGACAGGGGGCATGGATTCTTATGTCCATCCCACTGGTCAGTCACTGTGTGACCTCAGAAGTCACTCTTAACCTGCCTGGGCCTCAGTGTCCTCATCTGTGAAAATGGCAGCTGCCACAGACCCAGGCGAGAGTCAGGCGTGGTGAGGGTGGGTGAGAGGCAGGGGGCTGACGGGGATGGCCCAGGTCTCCATTCCTTTCCCAATGGGCGTGCTCTGGGTTGGCGCTGCTTCTGCCCTCATTCTCAGGAACCCCCTGGCCCTGGCACCACCCCCTGGCCCTGGACCATTGCCCTCCGGGCGCAGCGGGCCAGACCTGCTCACAGACCTGCTGGTGTTTTCTTGGGGGATCACCCCAGCTGTTGGCCACCAAAGATGTCCCCAGGACAAGCAGGAATCCCTTGAAAAGCTAATGAAGGGTTCCATTGAGCCATGCTCCCAGCATCCCTCGGACGCCCAGGCTCACTCAACACAGAGCACCTGCTGGCTGACAGCAGACCCCCAGGCAGCCAGGTGCCTTCATCAGCCCTGATCCAGACAGAGGGAGGCCCAGGGCGGGGTCCTGCCCACCTCCTGGGTCTTATCGGCCCATCTTAAGGCATAAAGGATCCCACCAACCACCATCACTGCCTCTTCAGTAACATACAGGTGTGCAGCCTGTGTCCTGGACCTTAACTGGACTTCGTTCAGGTCTGACTCCTCCTCTCGAGGTGGAAGGTGTTTCACGATTGAACAGTCACTAACCTTTATGGCCCACGGGGGGGAGGGACCTCGCTCAGGACCCCTTCGCCCCTTTCCAGGAAGTGGCACAGCCAGGCTCAGATCCAGGCAGTTCGATTTCCGAGCCCAAACTCCGAAGCCACCTCGTCCCACAACTCCAGGGGGTGCTACCTACATGGCAGTGCTCTCCCTCCATTCCCCATCTTACTGGGGAGGACCCTGAAGCTGAGGGAGGCGGAGGAACTTGCTAAAGGTCACACAGCAAGTTAAAGAGTAGAAACGGAATTTGGACCCAGTGCTCACTTCTGTCACAAGAGGGTGTTTGAGCCAATATCCAGTAGCTAGAAACTCTGGGTGCACAGTATTCCGGAGAGGGCAGAGGCTCAGAGAGAAAAGGGACTCAGAGCTCAAGGGGAGCTCTCAGCATTAACTTGCATTTATCGGAAGCGGTCGGCCAGAGAAAAGCTGCACAGACGCCGCGGGAGCTGATCCTGTGTGCGCGCGTGCATGTATGTTAGATTAGACTCTACGGGCCGCTTTTTGTAGCTCTTGTCTCTGTTGTAGCTCTGTCGTGAGCAGACCATTTGTAAGGGGTCCCCGTGCGTCGGAACTCAGGTACCGCCGCAGCATCCGGCAGGCAAACTGCCAGTTGCCAGGCAGCAGGGATGGCAAGCGGCCTGCTGAGTTAGAAGGAGCCTGTCCCAGGTCCAGACGGAGACGCCAGGTGGGGACAGAAAGGCCCTCCTGCCTTGGGTTTTCCCGTGCTTCCCGCCGAATGTTCTCAAGAAAGCAGAGCTGAGGCTTAATTGGCACGATGGCCCCCTGACCTGGGGCTCGTTTCTCAACCCCGGTCCGCCTTCCAGGCAGCCGAGATGGATCGGGCAGGAGGAAGCAAGGGAGTGCGGCAGCTTAGCGCGTGGAGTGGTGCCCGGGGTGGTGGGCCGGGAGGCCAAGTGCACGTGACCTAGAGGGAAAGCAGATGTGCTCCCTGGTGAAGTGCCTCGGCGGCCAGGAAATGACTTTTATGTTTATATTTAATGATTTTTAATGTTTATTTTTGAGAGAGAGAAACGGAGAGAGAGTTTGTGAACAGGAGAGGGGCAGAGAGAGAGACACAGAATCCAAAGCTGGCTCCAGGCTCCGAGCTGTCAGCACCGAGCCCCACATGGGTTCAAACTCACAAACTGTGTGAAATCATGACCTGAGCCAAAGTTGGACGCTTAATCAACTGAGCCGCCCAGGCGCCCATAGCTAATCAGTCAGGCTTTAGGCCAACGACGATCCATTTCTCCGCTTGGACTCTCTTTCCCAAGAGCTCCTGCTCTACCAGGAAGAGTCTGGGGCCTTGGGCAAGGCATAGAACATTCTGGAGCTAGGACAGATAAGGTTTTTAAATTTTACCCGTGTTCATATTAGGGGCAAAGCCAGCGCTTGTGGCTCTGTCTGTAGCAACCTTCCGGGGTGTCAGTCACTGGAGAGCTCGGTTCAAGACCCTTGGGCCCCTCCCTGTGTCCCCGCTCTTCTCCAGCATGATCCAGATGGGGGGAACCAGTTGAGAAAGAGAATAGACTGCGATGGAAAGAATATGCACTAATACAGGGCTCATATGTGCCCATTTTGTCCCTCAAGTGATTTAAGATCAGGAGAGCCCCACACACTGTGGCGGAGAGATCACCCAAGGCTAAGAGATCTTGGACTGTCCCTCCTGTCCTGAGTCAGCCCCGGACTTGTTCCTGGGAGCCAGGGTGAGGGTTGGCCCTGTCCCTGGCCTGCACTGCAGGGCACCTTGTAAAGGAGGAGCTCACAGGCTGAATTTGGGAGGAGTTAGCATAATCAAGCAAAGCACCCATTTTCCTCCAGTCTCATTCAATCCCAGCTGATCCTTGGAGAACTCGAAAGAATGAGTGATTAAGTGTGTCCTTGGACCCCTTCTCTCACGGATCCCCTGTCTCCCTTTGTGCGAGCAGGAACTAAGGGGTAACCCCAAAGGGAGCCCTCAGGTGAGGCCTGATGAGCCACACAATCGATGCCCAGGTCCCAAGGTCGGATCCATGGCTTTCTCACCTCGGTGGGTCTTGGCCAAGCAGCAGGCCAGAAGATGCCCCTCGATCCCAGTTTCTTTTTCCTGTCTCCCGGCCCTCTCTCCAGGCCAAGCAGTCCTTAGCAACGCTGACCAAGGACGTCCCCAAGCGGCACTCACTCGCCATGCCTGGCGAGACGGTGCTCAACGGCAACCAGGAGTGGGTGGTGCAGGCGGACCTCCCGCTGACGGCGGCCATCCGGCAGAGCCAGCAGACTCTCTACCACTCTCATCCCCCCCACCCTGCAGACCGGCAAGGTGAGTCCTGCCCCCAGCCTGGCCCAGCCCTGGATGTGGGGGCTACTTAGGCTACCGGCCTTTGCGGGGGGCGGGGGGCGCCACGCTTTTCACACTGCAGCTGCTCCCGTGTGTAACTGACAAGTCTGAGCGGTGGACTTCAGGCACAGCTGACGCTATCTGGGTGCCTCCGCCTCTCCGTCTCTCAGATCCACCTCCCTCCTCCACGTGGCCTCACCTTTAGGCCGTCTCTCTCCACAAGGCAGTGGAAGAGTCTCCAGCAGTTTCGGGCTTTTAAGGTCTTTAAGTGCAAAAGTGATGAGAAAGAAAAAGTAAGCTCTTCCTCTGGGTCTATAGTAAATCCCAAAGGAAGACTCTGATTGGCCAGCCTGGATCACATGCCCACCCCGGACCAATGACGGTGTCTAGGGAGCAGGAACCCGGATTCTCCAGCCTGGGTCTCCTGGGATCCTTGAATAGCGGCTGCGCAGTCACGGGGTGTGTGGGAGGGCCACAAGTAACGTCACACGTGTTCGCTCTGGGTGGCGTCTGCACGCGCTGGCCGTGATACAAGCCCCAAACCCCTCTGGCCGTGTACGGCCCGCCTGGCTCTGTTCTCTGTCCCTGTGTGAGCGGCTACCTCTGGTGACACGTTGCAAGTTGGGGATTGGCAGCCGGGCTCTGGAGCCCGCAGGTGCTGCCATCAGCCCCCCCGCCCCCGACTACAAAGCCCACCATCGATCCATCTCCCCCCAGCAGCGCCCCCCCCCACATTGAGCCGTATGGCTGCTGGCAGTAAGGACTATCTTTGTCATGATACAGCCCAGCGCACTCCCTGCTCCCATGCTGCCTGCATACAGTAGGCGCTTGGTCCTTCTCAAAGCGCTTCCCCCAGCCACTGCCAAGGGCCTACAGACGGGAGAATCTCCTGCCGGGCGCCTTGGGCCATCTCCTGGGCTGTGCCTTCTGAGCGCAGCCTTCTGTTCCACCACTGCTGATCAAGCACCTACTATGTGCCAGGCACTGTGAGCTCTGGGGGCAACATGGACAAGACCCCCAGCGTGCCTGCCCTCACGGAGCTGACGTCGTAGGCGTGAAGACGGACACCTACGTGTGGCGAAGCTGATAGAACGGTTACAGACTGTAGTTAGCACAGGCAGTGAAATCGACAGAAGGCAGGCACTTTGGTGGGAAAAGAACGTGGGGAGAGCGGACGGCTGGGGAAGGCCTCTCTCAGGACAGGCGCAGAGACTTGAATAAGGAGAATTACAGAGGCAGGAGGGAGATGGCCAGGGTCAGGCGCTATCAGAAAGCCAGTGTGAGCTGAGCCAAGGCTGGGAGGGAGGGTGGCCAGAGCCATATTCCTTTGGGCCTCCGGGGTTTTACCCCCAGGGTGCCCAATGCCTGGCCCTGCTGCAGGGTGAGGAGGGGAGTCAGCGACGACTCTGTTCAGTGGAGGCTGGGAGGCCGCTTGGTCTTCCAGGTGAGAGACAGCAGTGGTCTCGGTGTCGGTGATGGCCGTGGTGTTGGAGAGGAGTGGACGGATTTGGGGTCATGTTAGGGTTGGAGGAGTGGACAGATTCGGGATTGTATTTGGGGTTGGGGAGAAGTAGATGGATTTGGGGGTAGTGTTGGGGTTGAAGTGGATGGATTTGGGGGTTGTATTTGGGGTCAAGTTGGGTTGGAAGGATTTGGGGTTAGAGAGAAGTGGATGGATTTTGGGGTAGTTTTGGGTTGAAGTGGACGGATTTGGGGGTTGTATATGGGGTTAGAGAGGAGTGGACAGATTTGGGGTTGCATTTGGGGTTGGAGAGAAGTGGACGAATTTAGGGTTGAGTTGGGTTGGACAGAAATGGATGGATTTGAGGTTGTTTGGAGGCACTGATGACTGGGTGTCTGGTATGGGGGAAAGAGGAAACCCAGTGGTGGCCTCTAGGCGTCTCACTTGGGAAGCTGGTGTTGACAGTGGTTCAGATTGAGCCAGGTCTAGGGAACATCCAGGAGGTGAGATTATTGTGAGGCCAGTCATCAGGGACCCCGGAAACTCGTCCCTCTTCTCCTTCCCTGCGGTTAGGAGAGGGCCACATCAGATCCAGGGGCCATGCTGGATCTCCCCAGCAGCTGCCGTCTGGTGGTGTGCGGGTCTATGGAACGGAGGGCCAAGAGCTACAGTCTCTTCTCTGTGCCTCAGCTTTCCTCTCCTGTAATGGGAGCCTAGGGGCAGCACTGCAGGGCAGCACTGGTGAGGACCTTCTCTCCACCCCCACTTACCAGCTGTCCCTGCTTTCCAGCGGTCAGGGTGAGCCCCTGCCACTCCCGGCAGCCCTCTGTCATCTCCGACGCATCTGCCGCCGAAGGCGACCGGTCGTCCACGCCAAGCGACATCAACTCCCCTCGGCACCGGACACACTCCCTCTGCAACGTAAGGCCAGCAGCAGCAGGGCCTGGGCCAGGGGCCCTTGCCTGGACACCGCAGGGGAGGGAGGAGGGGGTAAAGACGAACTCGCTGTTTCCTCTCGTCCACCCAGGGAGCACTCTGGCGAAGGCATTTCCTGTTCTGTTCTTTCCTTTTGCAAGAAGAGATGGATGTGGGGAGAGAAAGGAAGGAGGCCTCTTTGCTCCTTGTGTCCGGGAGGGCCAGAAAAGCCCACAGGAAGGCGGGCCTGGGTCGGCTCGGGGTCTGTGCAGCCTGGATTCCCGCTGGGGGGGCTGCGTCTAGGACTGTGGGCTTCTGCCAGGGCCTGACAGCGCCCTTCACTCCGTGGAGAGCCAGCTCTCAGTGCTACGTCCCGGAAGGAGCCAGGTTTTGTTCTGTTTTTAATTTCCAGGAGTCTGAGCAACTTACTGCTTCTGGAGCGCTGTCCCACAAATTTGTTGTTCTCGGTTTTTCCCTCTTGCTTATTTAATCAAACACTTTTAATGGCACCCTGGGCACCAGCTACCAACCGGTGCGGGTCCCTGGCCACCTGGCTCTTGATGACTGGTGGACCGGACAGTCCGGCTCCCAAGGAGGGGACGGAGGTGGGTCAAGCTCCCCAGGACAGGAGGACGCCACCTTGGGGGTCAAACAGGAAACCCTGGACCCGGGGTGTGGAGGCCACTTTACAGTTTTGCTCTGTCACATGGTTGATCATATGGAGGGCGGTGCCCTTGCCCTGAAGACAGACACACAGTAGAGTTAGGCATCCAAGTGCATGAGAAAGCATCCTCAAAACTCCACGTAATGTTTTATTAACCAGCGAGACTGATGGAAGAAAGGAGGGGACTATGGTAGGAAAGAAGGACAAACTTACGTGTCGACGATAGGAACCCGAGAGAATAACCCATAAAACTATCAGAACCAACAGCAACCAAGTCCGTTAATGGTACTGGTTGAAAATCGATGTATAAAAACCAGTAATTTTTCTATAGATGAATAATCCTCATGGAAAGTTTTTTCTGGTCTGCAAGAACACTGAGAAGTAGCTAAAGACAACTAACAAAAATAGCTAAGACTGCACTTAAAATAGTTGCCTTCCCCTGGTGACAGGGACAGTGGGGAGCCAGGGCAGGATGTGGAGACGGTCACTTCCAGCCTGCATCCCGCTCAATGCTGGAGTTCTTTCTTAACTGGGGCTTTAAGGAAGCAACCTCTTCTTCCCTAGGTCCCGTGACAGAGGCTGTCTTAAATGACAGAGCGAGGGCCTCTGACATCTGTCCTCTGGTTCTGCGGAACCGCTATTCAGCTATACCCACAGCCAAGGCTCGTTCTGAGAGCATGGGCCAGAGACGTAGAGCAGCCATGCACACCCCAGATGAGACCTTCCCAGGGGCCCCATTTCACCTGCCTGTGGTGGGCCCACGGGGACTCCCAGCAGCCAGAGTGCTGCAGGAAAGTCCATTCTTAGCAAGGTTTCTCTGGAAAGCTCTTGAATTGCATTTGGCCTAGCCGTTTGCTCAACTTGGCCTCAGCACCTCCCGGCAGCTACAAATGCAGGTCCTGCATCTTTCTTTCCAAGATCGCAGGGCCCTGCTGCCAGGAAATGGGTGCTGTGATGAGCTAGTTGTCGGCATAGTCATCTCAGTGGGCACTGGCTTCATTCTCTTCCCCGTAACTTTAGCAAAGATGGCCCTACTCGGAGTAGCCCAATCATAGCTGCCCGCCAGATGGGTTTTGTTTGCACTCTTGGGATGGGACTAAAGACTAAACTACCCTTTGTTCCGTTCCCACCTCCTCCCCTCAGCCACCTTCACCCCCCATTTCAACAGATGTGCACACAGGTAAGCCAAGAAGAGCCTAGAAAAAAGCACCAGGTAACCCTCTGTTCTCAGGCCTTTGACCTGGCACCAGCAAGAACAGCCCAGCCCAGACTAAGGATTTCCCCATCCTCTTATTATGTGGCTGCTAATTTAGAGCAGAGGTGAGGACCAAGGGCAGGGAAGCTGGCGAAGATGGACAGACTTTGGCCCAAATGACATACTTTGTTTCTTCTTGAATATTTTGCCTGCAATTCTGGAAACAACCATCAGAGGCGTCCCTACTAATGACTTGTGAACCCAGTGATTTTTGTGTCTCCCCCCCTTCCCATCAAGGCAGCCAGATTCTGGGCTGTAGCAAAGGTTTTTTTATACAGCCACCTTTGCGTGCCCACAGAAAGGAGCACTGGACCAGGAAGAAACAGTCCCAAATCTGGTCTAGTTCCACCTGCCATGAGCTCGATCTTGTTGAGATTGTCCAGAGCCTCTCTGTATCTGTAAATCAGGCTCATGAGCCCTGCCTGCCCCTCCGCAAAGAAATGCACTGAATTGTTTGTGGGGGGGGAATTAAAAGCTACGTGGTCTCCCGGGTCTTCCTGTCCTGAAATTCTTTTTGTGTCATCTTTAAAACTTACTTCTTTATGAAAAGCACCAAATATGGCCAACCTCTAGTCCCAACTTGATGGACCAACTGGGACAGGAACTTAGAAGCCTTCAGTGGACTGACTTGTTGATCAGTGGGTGTTGGGAGGTCAAGAGACCTGAGTCGGCCAGAGCACCCCAGGACCCCTGGGCCAGGCAGCATCCTGAACCCCAGGTGCCACTGTTGAGCCATCTGGAGTGTCTGCTTTGGGGGCGGGCAGGGGTGGGTTCCCCAGCACAGAGGCAGGGTGGTCCCTTAAGAGATAACTTCCTTCCACGGAAGACCCTACAGGCCACCTCTGCTCCCATGTGTTGTGTCTCTGTTGTTTCATCTTCTCCCTCTTTTTTGGCTATAGGGCGACAGTCCCGGCCCAGTTCAGAAGAACCTGCACAACCCTATTGTACAGGTAGGTGTCCCTCCCCTGGCCATTTGGGCCCTCCCTCTACCCGACCTTGACCACACCCCACTCCCATTTCCCTGGGCCCTTGGCTTCCCCCCCATCCATCCTTCGACACCCAAAGCAGAGAGGAGTTAAGCCATCGCCACAGTCAATCAAGGCTTGGTATCTGTGCCAGGCTCAGTACCTGGTTTGCCCTTCCCCATGCGTGGGCCCACTAAGTACATCACACCTCCTCCATCCCACGGCCCTGGTGAGTGGGCCCCTTGCTGCAAGAAACTTCTTTATTCATTTTTAACATTTCAGTAACCTCTCATCAGAGTGAGGAAGGGGCTGCAGGGAGAAAACACGAACTGAGAGTCAAGAGGGGTCTCTGAGCTCAGCCCTCTAGTCTTGGGGTTCCCTGATGCTGGTCTGCGCACTGCACATCTGCATGAGGGTCCACTGGGAAAGACTTCAAATGCAGATTCCTGGGGCCCTTAACCCTGAAGGTTCTGATCCACCAGGTATGGGATGGGGCCTGGAATATGGGTAATTCTAGTGTGTTTGGGCACCATTAGGCTAATCTCCACCTTTCTGACCAATAACCTCCCCTCCCCGATGTTTTTGTGTAAGACACTCCTACAGACCCCACCTTCTGGCCCATTAACCCGGACAGGAGTCTGTCCCCAGCATCACAAGTGGTCTCCACATCACAGATGAGAAAGCTGGGCTCAGAGAGGCAAGGGGTGCTCCAAGAGTCCATGGGGAGGGACACAACTCGAACTGGAACCCAAGCTCCAGCCTCCCGGATGTAGTCCTGCTTCTTGCCCGAGGCCTTAAGGGCTGGGGCCTTTGCTCTTGGCCGGTACATAGCTCAGGTCTCCCCTTTGCTCGTTTTCTGGGCTCCCCTGAGTCTCCTTTCCTACGGGGACTCCGTTTTACAGGAAACTTGTACGCTTGCTGTGGTGTCCCCGCAGACAAGGCCTGTGGCCACGTGGGAGCCAAGTGTGCAGGCCCTCCAAGGTTGGGGGCAAACTCACTTTGAGTGACAACTGCAGGGTTAGTGTAACCGGACACTGTGACATCCTTACAGGGGCCTTGGGTGGGTCCCGCCGTTGTCCCGGAGAGCCCCAGTGGGCTCTGAGATCGAGGAGGGGCAGCCCCCACTCTCTTGCCCGTCCCCTGTCCCCCGCACCCAGCTCAGATGGCTTTGTTTTTCTCCTTCTGCCCCCGCCGCCCGCCCGACTCCTCAGTCACTAGAGGATCTTGAAGACCAAAAACGGAAAAAGAAGAAAGAGAAGATGGGATTCGGCTCCATCTCGCGCGTCTTCGCCAGAGGGAAGCAGCGGAAGTCCCTCGACCCCGGCCTCTTTGATGGTACCGCCCCTGATTATTACATAGAGGAGGACGCGGACTGGTGATACCCGCCTCCCTGCGCCTGCCGCGCGCAGGCGTGTCTGTGCGTGTGGACGTGCGTGCGGGGGAGGGGGGCGCGGCGTGCGTGGCGGGGCGTGTGCGCGCGGGTGCAGGGCGTGGCCGAGCGCGGGCCCCGCCCCCTGCGGCGCCACCTCTGTAATTGATGTACATACTCCAACCGTGTGTGACTCTGTCAACTCTCTGTCGTCCTCGGAGCGATACAGTCGTGTTGTTAATCTGGGTTTGTTTCTGTTCTTGTTTCTCTTACGTGTTTTGTTTTTCTTCTTTTTGTTCGGTTCGTTGGGGTTTTTTTCCCCCCACCCACCCCCCTTTCCCTTCCCCTCCTCCTTTTTTATGAAACTTGAAAACTTGAAGGACTGCTGTGTATTTGTAAATAACAAAACTATTGTGCACTCCGTGCTTGTAAATGTCCCTTGTCCAAACTGCTACTTCTGGAGCCCGTCTGCCCAAGGATGTGGTCTGTTTTTGATGTGCCCCCCACCCCAGGCCCTACCCCCCCAGGTGTGAACGCGCAGGACCAGACCCTGTCCCCCGGGCGCTGAGTCACTTTAAGGCGCAAGCCGCCCTCGTGGTCGGGGTAAGGTCTGCTCCTGGCCGAGACCCGCGAGCCCGGGAGGGGAGGAGAGGGGCGGGGGGGTCCTTACCTTGGCTCGGCGTGCCAGAGGTCAAACGGGCTCTTTTTAACGGCCTGCCAGTTTTTAAATTGCATTGCCGTTTCTCTCTTTATGGAAAAAAAGAAAAAAAAAGAAAATTGTTCCGTTTAATTTATTTGCACAAACGCAGAAGACTTATTCTATCTAAATTATTACATAAATATTGGAATGTATATTTTTCCATGGGGTGGGCGGGAGGCGGGTGTTCTGTTGACTTGTCTGTTCTATTCTTATGCTGCTGCCAAACTTGCAAGGTAGACTTTAGCGGGGCCAGAGCCCAGGGACCATTGGATTTCAAAGCTTGCTTTTTTCCGTTCTTTCTTCTCTCTGGTTCTCCCCCATTCTTCCGCCCCTGCATGGAAATGCACTCCACCTTCCTTCCCACCCATAGCTCCCCTCCAGGCCTTTCTAGATCTATTTATCTGAAATAAGGAACACTGACCTCAGTGAACAGAAGGTCGACTGTCATGGTCACCTTCTCTTGGGGCTGTCTTTTGAGAGCAGTTGAGTTCTGAGTGAGACAGCCAATCACGTGACCACAGGGTATGGCCACAGGGACCCGCGGCCAGAGTCGGTGCCCCGAGGGTCCTCGAGAGGCGTAGGTTCTTCCCTGCAGCTGTGGCTTTCTCCTCCTCGGGTCATTCTGCACGTTGGCCAGGCAAGTGTCGTTGGGGGAGGCACCCATCTCAAGGGGACCCGAGGCCCTGCACCAGAGCCCCTCTGCCCTCCCCATTCTGGATAGAATCTCTCGGGATCTCTTGGGCCCTGCCCCCCAACTTGTCACAACAGCCTGAGCCCACTCGCTCAGGAGAGAAGGGCTGGCAGGATCCCCTGCCTAGTGGGGGAGCAGCACTGGCCCCGGGGAGGCCTCACCAGCAAACGAACTGTGCGCTTGTAACGCGGTTGATGGAGACCTCGTGAGCTAAGCCAGGGCCTCCTACGGCCAAAAACTAGCTTCTCCCTTTTCTTTGGTTAACCTGTGAATCCCCCCCACTACCTCCACCTTAACTACTAACACGGCTCAATTCCCGCACCCTCTGCGTAACAGTAGTTGTGCTTTCTGCCGACCGTAACATTTTCAGCTCTTACAAAGAGAGGAGATTTGAAAGTGCTGGAGCATATCAGAAAGATACAATAGTTTGTCCAAAGTCTCTAAAACAAACAAAAAAGCACCCCGTAGGCTGGTCCCTTTCCTTTGGACCTGGTGGGGGACACTGGGCAAGAGCAGGCAGGGTACCCGATAGGGATCTTTCTGGCCTCCTCCGGCTGAGCTGGCTGAGCCTGGCGGTGAGGGGGAGCGGCCTGATCTGGCATCTCTCTCTACGGAGATTTTTAGAAAATCCTTTTCTCCTCCATGATTTTTCCTCCCTCTTTCAGTTGATTTTTATTGTTTGCCCGTTACTTATGAGAAAATAAGATTGCAACCACTCCCGGTAACGATTTAGTAGTTCCTTTCCATTTCAGTTTTTGTAAATTAGGAGATAAATCTAAGAGTTACTAAGGATGATTTATTTAAGAGAACTACGTCAAATAGCGAATGAGTTATGGGTAAATTAGATGAAAATAACTTTTCCCATGGGAAAGGTTTCTCGAAGGCATGGATGCAAATATAAAATATTAAAAAAATCTAAATAAAGCTTATTTTAAAATATTATTGAACTCTATGTTATTTGAGTGCTTCTGTCTGGCTCCCGGCGGGGGGCAAAGCCCCTGGGTGATGCTCCTCGGAATTCCGGGGCTGGGTCCGGAGAGGCCGAGGAAAGCTGGCTGAATTCTGGGCCCGCAGTGGGGCTGAGGCCAGGGTGGCCTCCCAGAAACATCGCGCCTTGGCCACCCTGTCACCTGGGGGGAGCGGTCAGGATCCAGGGCTGCCTGTGGCTAAGCCTGGCGCCCCGGCCAGCTTTCATCTGCTTCCTTCCCTCCCCGGCCATCCTTCCAAGGCCCAGAAGTGGGGCATGTTACTTCCTGCAGACCTCAGCGGGCCTCTGCCTTGTCCCAGCGTCCCACCTGCCCTGGGGACAGAGAGGAGCTTAAAAGAGAACTCAGTGGAGTCACAGGGCTGTCCTGATAAAAGCCTGGCCCACACTGGCTTTTTCACCCCGGAGATTCCCCAGCCCCAGATGCAAAACCCGGGCCCCCCCCGCCCAGTGAAACTGCACAGTGCCGTCCAAGAAGAGGCCCCCTGCGTAGGTAGCCAGTGGCTTCGATCTAGCTCCCGACTTAAAGACAAATCCTCCCCAGCAAACAAACTGATGGAAGATCCTGTCATTTCTCCTGGAAGAAAAACCCCCCAGTTCCGTGATTTACAAATCATGCCGAGAAGTTGTAGAGCCCAGGACTTTGGGGAACGTAGGGACATCGCCCCGGCACTGGTCCACCCCGGCCATGCGTTACCTGCAGAGCTTTTGAAAAGTTACCGATGCCAGGCCATATCCCTGAATCAGAGCGTTGTTAGACCTTCTCTGTACGTTCTAAGACGCAGTCAGCATTGAGGACCACAGGGCTGAGGGGAGGCAGCCTGAACGCACATGCCACTGCTCCCCTCCCTCTGACCTCAAGCAGACATCACTAATCCATCAAAGAGCCCTTCTTTCCCAGCAAAGTGGTCTCTGATTTCTTCACTTTCCGAAGCTTCAGACAGCCACTGCCAATCAGCCAGACTTCGGCATGCGAGGGGAAGCCTATGTGTCATCCCCAAACTAGCTCAGCCTCCTTACCCTACTCCCCACTGGACAGGGGGGAAACCTTGGGCCCAGAGAGGAGTGACTTGGCCAAGATCCTAACTATTGCTCCTATAATCCTGTAACCTTGTCGAGGGCCAGGCCATACCTCATTCAAATGTTTGTAGCTCTACTCAAAAGCCACACTACCTCCTTTGTTAATCTGCTCTAAGACCTTGCCCCCAAATGGTCCAACTTCAAGTGGTACCTATTAGAAACTGAGGTAGGGATGCCCAGGGCATCTAAGGCCGTTGTACAGTGCACAACCTGCACGGCTGTGCTCAGTGGCCCTTCCACATGCTCTCCCACCCATGCTGGTAGGCTCCAACAGATGTAACCCAATAATGTAATAACAATAATATCATCTAACGTTTATTAAGCACTTACCTTGAGCCATGGCCTATGCTGCACATTTTACATGCGTTAACTCAGTTAACCCTCCCGCAACTGAGGAGATAACTAGGTTTTTGATGAGAAAACGGAGGTTAGGTAAACCGTCCAGGGTCAAGGAGCTAGTAAACAGCTGGATTTCAAACCGA
Source organism: Helogale parvula (assembly GCA_004023845.1). Taxonomy (NCBI): domain Eukaryota; kingdom Metazoa; phylum Chordata; class Mammalia; order Carnivora; family Herpestidae; genus Helogale; species Helogale parvula. Next base: position 9,771 of record PJEM01015324.1, on the reverse strand, counting down.
GGGAGTCCATAGTGCCCTGACCGCTCTACCATCTGGGCAGTGAGGGGCGGGGCTGGGGGCATCATCAGTGCCTCACCAGGGCCTGGTTTGCACCTCACCTTACCCACCAGTAGCCTCTAGCACAGCCTAGCACTCCCTTGCTGCTGTGACTGCATCTATTCCCACAGCCTTTTACCCCCAGATCAGGGAGGATCCCCACCCCCCCCAGGGGCTGCTGGGGCAGGCAGAGCAGATACAAGCTGGTGTCCCGCTCTAGCACCCCGTGTAGGGCAGAGGTTTGCCTCCAAGTGCCCTGCTGCGTTCTCAGGGCTGGCGCTGTCCCCGCCGGGAGGTGGGGTGTCCCACCCTGGCCACAGCAGGAGCCACCCCACGCCCGTGCCCAACGGGGAATCCCAATGCCACGTGGCTGCAGCATGTGAGGTCACCAGCCTTTGACAATAGGAGTTGTAAGATATCTACGGGGCCTCTCGCCCAAAGCCTGCATTTTCACAAAGTGGGCCCCACAAACGTCCCCCGCCCACCCCATCTGCCCTGAACAAACGGGCTCTTAAGTTTCTTTAATTCGAATCCCACTCGGTGGGGCGAACACCGCCATAGTCCGGTAGAAAAAGTACTTGTTGAGCATAAAGTATCAAGAGGGAAGGCATACACTTAAAACTTTACCTTAGAAAAGGATTCATAGTTTTATATTCTAAAAAAATGCATATAAACGTGAAAATAACATAGGAATTTGATCTTGACTGTACGTTGGAAGTGTATTTGAATGTAAGTCATAGTACATCTGCTGTCCAGGCCACCTGAGCGCTTAAATCTTGCTGGCAGCTAGGGTGTGGACAGATCGCCCCCCAACCACAGCGACATGGTGTCCTAAAGCCCGGTTACTGAAAAAACATGCAAATACGCAACCCTGTACGTACTCCTAAGGGCTCTGCCCGCCGTTCCCAGCAAACGATCCATGAGAAAATTATCCCAAGCGGCTTGATCTTTAAGAAGCAAGAATACCAGCTACTGAAAGGCTCTCCCTGATCTTCCTGAACATGGCAGCACTCCCCATTACCCAGCCCGTCCCCAGGAGGGCCCGGCGGATACTGTCAGGCGATTTGTGGCTGCCACGCTTCTGAATCCCAGTCCCCGGGACGCACTGGTGGACGGCTCGTCTGCATCACTGAGTTTCGGGTTTTGTCTGATCGCTTTCTTAATGGGTTACCAGTAAATAGCAGTAAATTGCACCCAAACAAGAGAACCTGTGAAATTGCACGCCGTGCTCCTTCCGGAGGACCCTTGCCTAGACCATCGCTCCAGCGTTGGCCCCCGCATCTCATTTCAAGCGAATTGACCCGTGAGCCTCAGTGTCCTCTCGTCAGTGACATGGGTGTGATCAGCCTCCCCTCCTCACAGGCTCAGAAATGAGAGCCGAATGTGTTCTGGAGCCTGGAAAGGACTGGCCCCATGGCCTGCATTCCCTGTGATTTGAGTGGATTTAAGTGCCACCAGAGGTAGGAAAACAGTGTGGAGGTGGCTTGATACGCATCTTGAGCGCAAAGGTGACTCAATCAAAACTCGCCCCCGGGGGAAAAACCAGGACATCAATTGTGTGGACGTGACATCCCTCCAGCTTTGCACCCACTCCTCAGAGTCCAGACTGAGTTCCAGTGTTGCTTTGGGAGAGAGCCCGGGCTTCCCGGCCTCAGAACAGGGGGGCTTCGACACGTTGGCCCAGGGAACCCCCCAGCCAGGACAACATTCTTTCTAGATCCCAGGGAGAAACCTATGCTCTGCTGTGGCTAGCACAGCAGTTGTGTGGCCCAAGCAAGCCCAGGTGGTTGGGACACAAGCCGCAAGGTCACCCGGAGAGGGGGGAGCGGGGAGGGACACGTATAAGGAGACGTGTGTCAGAACTCAGCGCCAGCCTGGTCTCACATGCCTCAAACTCCATGCAGATATTCTCCTCTCCAATCCTGCCGACAACCCCCAGGATAAATACGGTTACCATCCCCTTGTTATAGATGAACAAACTATGGCACAGAGAGGTAACGTTTTGCCCAAAGTCACACAGCCGGGAAGAGGCGGAACCGGGTTTCACCGCCAGCACTGGTCTGCCTCCAGGGCCTAGGATGTCGCTGTGCTGTGTAGCCTCTGACCAAGCTCTCCCCCAGGGACAGGATCGGTAGGACGCTTCAGAGAACTTGATAAAGACTCACTCTTTGAGGCTCAGTTTTTCTACCCAATAGAGGAAGGAATTGGAAAAGCAGTTGTTTTCAAACGGTGTTCCATGGAACCCTGGAGGGTTCCCCGGGTCTCCCCAGAGGTTACCATACCTGATAAAGAATTCGAGGGCAGGGCTCCGGCCCCACCTTCAGCCAGCAGCTCTGTTCTTTTTTTATAATTTTTTTTTATGTTTTTTATTTATTTTTGAGAGAGAGACAGACAGACAGACAGACAGACAGCATGAGCAGGGGAGGGTCAGAGAGACAGAGAGGGAGACACAGAATCCGAAGCAGGCCCCAGGCTCTGAGCTGTCAGCACAGAGCCAGACACGGGGCTCGAACCCACGAACCGTGAGGTCATGACCTGAGCCGAAGCCTGACACTCAGCCACCCGAGCCCCCCAGGTGCCCCCCAGGAGCTCTGTTCTTGTCTGTTGCACGCTGGATGTCCACGTAAGAGGCCCTTTGAAGGATCCCATGATGGGAAAAAAGTGAGCAAGGGAGGGGGGGGAAAGAAAGTTTGAGAACCTCCCATGCCTTGAGTTTTAAGGAGACAGATTCCCAGGCTCCTTCTCATATGTACTAATCAGGTCTTGGGGGGCGAGGCCCTGGGATGTGTACTGGGCAAGTTCCCCAGCGGGGGGCTCAGTGGCCAGAGGTTACGTGGGGCAGCCGCTGAGGGGGGCCTCCTGCCCAGGGGTCTCAGCGCAGACTTGCCTTTGGGAAGTTCCCCCAGGGGACCGTGATTAGGGAGGCCGAGACCCCCTTCCTGGGGCAGCGCCGGGGTCCCTCACAGAGGAGCAGTTCTCCAGCTCGGCCTGCTGAGCAGAGTGCAAAGGGGTCCGGCCCGCCCCTCCCCCGCCTCGGGCAGAACCCGCATCGGTACCCCTGAGAGTCACAGAGAGGTTCCCAATTCTAGAGGCGCCCAGCCAGGAAGTGGTGGGGACAGAAGTCACACCAGGGTGCAGGCCAAGTTCCGAGAGTGACATCTGTCCTCTCAGACGTAGCCTGACCTGTGGCCGGCTGGGCTTCTGTGGGGCGTCAGGTGGCCCTGCAGGCCTGGGCCCAGCGGTGCCCCACGGACCCCGGTGATGAGCCCGAAATTGCGAGCAAGGCTGCCCAAGCTGTGCTCCAGGGAGCAGTCTGGGGTGACACAGAGGCCGAGAGGGGGGGGGGCCTGGCAGGGCTCTGCCCAGACCCTGCCCTCGGGCTCCTAAGGAGGCCTGACCCACAACCCAGAGGCCCAAGCACCCCAGTCCCGGCGCAGGCACGATTCCGGAGCCTCGCTCTGGATTTCCTGTTCCCAGCGTGGTCAAGGACTCGCTGTGTGACCACAGGCAAGTCAGTCCTCCTCTCTGGGCCTCAGACAACCTCTAAAATCAACCAGGGCAGTGGTGGCCTGTGGAGTCTTCTGAGTCTCTGGTGTCCTAGGCCACCTCCCCCACCACACGCAGCGTCCTTCAGCCCAAAGCTCCGGTATATTTCTTTTATAGACAGGTTCATTGGCACGAAGGGTCTGTAACGCCAAGGCAGTGTGACCCCCTCCCCCAAGGGTTTGGTCGTCTCTAACTCCATCCCACGGGTGGCCTCAGACCTCCCCCTACACCCCCACCATGGGGAAGTCACTCTCCACGGGCACCCCCAAACCCTGCTCCACACCAGGGAGAGGGAGGTCCAGGCCCCTTCCCTCTTCACTCTGGCAGAGCAGGAAAGGCCACAAGTGGAGGCCCCGAGCCCCGCCCCGGGAGGCCACGTACGCCCCCCCCCCCCCGGAGGAACCATGGCAACGTTACATAGAACAGTGCCGCAGCTGGGGAACAGCGCTTTACAGTTTGTAACGCTTTCCCGGGCGGACCAGATTCAAGGGTAAGAGGGTAGATTCTGGGCAGACTCTCTGGGTCCAAACCTTAGTCCTGACGTTTGCTACCTGGTGACCTCAGGCGAGTTAGTGCACCTGGCTGGGCCTCAGTTTCCTCACCTGTTCGCAGGGGACAAGGCGGCATTGTCAAGGGGTGGCTGCAGGAGGGAAGGAGTTACGGCAGGTAACGGCTTGACTCCGGTGGCAGTAAATGTCAGCCACCATGATGATGCTGAGGACGAGGACAATGAGGGCGGTGATCATGTTTCAGCCTCCCCTCCCCCCAATGAGCTGGGCAGAGCAGGCCCCTTAGGCCAGGTGTGAAGTGGAGCTGAGAGGCCTCTGGGAGGGGAAGGGACTTGCCCACAGCCAAGTAGGGGGTCAGTGGCTGAGCCAGCTCTGGTACCCAGGCCTCCTGACTCCTAGGCCAGTGCTCTGAGCCGCTGCAGACCACAAGATTCAGTGTGGGGAGGGCATTCCTGGGTCAACTGTTTTGGAAACAATGCCGTGTCCCTAACTCTTAGAGATCAACTTAACTTTTTTAGGGCTCTGACAAGTACTGCAGTGAAGAAAAATACCACAATTTTTTCCACCTCGGGTTTCCCAAACTTAATTGGCCACAGAACCGTTCATTTTTTTAGGTTTATTTGTTAGAGAGGGAGAGAGAGAGCGAGCGAGCGAGAGAGGGAGGGAGAGAAAGAGAGGGAGAGAGAGTCAGAGAATCCCAAGGAGGCTGTGCACAATGGAGCCCGACACAGGGCTTGAACTCACGAACTGTGAGATCATGACCTGAGCTGAAACCAAGAATCAGACACTTAACCGACTGAGACCCCCAGGCGCCCCAAGAACCATTCATTTTTATCTGGCCCACGGAGCTCCTACCCTCTGGGACGTGTTGCAGTGGGCGACTCCAGCTCCCGCATCCTGTGCTTGGAGGTGCTAAGCCTTGGGAGAGCTGGGTGCACACCGCATTTCTGACATCATTTAGCCCTGGAAAGTTCCTGAGGCTCACACGGGATTCCCATGTGCCTTAAGGAGCGAGCCAGGAGCGAGGCGAGGTGGGGTCTGCCCCTCTCTCCATCCCCTTTGCTTAGAAAGCACCTGGGTCAGTGGACAGCATCTTCGGGAGGCAGAAGGGCCCTGCAGACTGGCTGAGAAATTCCAGTCCCAGGTGTTCCTTTCGTGGCTGTCCCAGGTCCCAGGCAGAAAACCCAAGTCCATTGCCACAGGGACAGGGACCGGCCCATCCTGCGAGCCTATCTGGCCCCACCTGCCCTGAGCCGCCTAATTGCTTTCCCTGGGACGGGCCACAGACACTGGTGTCACATCCAAACTGGCTCCGAGCCTACACAGTGCCAGCTCCCTTCCTTGTTAGGACACCGAGGTCTCCGGGGTGGCCTGGAGCCTGTGGTTGAGGGCGGGCAGGCCAGGGAGAAGTCCGCCCCTGACAGCTGTCACTGCAGGGACCAGAGCCGTGGTGACAGGGAAGGAGGCTCTTGACAAGCCAGAGGGAGTTCGAGGGCCGGTCTACAAACTCTGAGAGTCAGAGATAACAGGCTAGGTCACCCACTGCAACGCGCATGTGTGAGCCACTGCCAGGTCCCCTCCACCTCCCCCTGCGTGTGCACGAAACACAGAATCATTTTCGCGACAGTCTGAAGCCAGCGGAATTGATGAAGACCAAGCAGGACAGAGAGGGGTGTTGAGGAAAGACCAGGCTTTGGAGCCAGATCTCTGGCTTTGATCCCGAAGAAGCCACTCACTCAGTCCCTCTGAGCCTCAGTGTTCCCCTCCGTAAAATGGAAACAAAACTGCCTATCTCCTGAGGCCACTGCAAAGACGACATAACAAACGGACAGAAGCGTCCAGCCACTGCGGGTCTCGCCGTGGCTGGAGACTCACGGGAGAGGAATCGTGGACCGGTGGCTAAAATACAGACTCCGCGTCCTGGCCTGTGCATCCCATACACGCCCGACTGACATCTCTGTGCTCTGCTTCCCTCATCGGTCCCCTGGGCCTCACTGTGGGGATGCGGTCCCTCACCCGGCAAGGCCAGCCGTACGGCCGGCTCCCAGGGTGAGCGGGACCGCCTTTGACCCTCCCTGTTTTAGTTGTTTGTCTTGAGAGAGAGACAGAGAGCAAGTGGAGAAGGGTCAGAGAAAGAGAGACATAGAATCCAAAGCAGGCTCCAGGCTCTGAGCTAGCTGTCAGCACAGAGCCCGACACCAGGTTCAAACTCACGAACCATGAGATCATGACCTGAGCCAAAGTCGACCCTCAACGGACTGAGCCCCCAGGCGCCCCGACCCTCCCTGTTTTAGATCAGTGGTAGCGGCCCCGACGCACAGTGTAGGGGTGATGCCTGGGGCCACCTCCATGAGCTCCCTCAGAGCTGCCCACTTCCCCCACCTCATTCCGGCTAGGTCCCAATCCCAGAGGCCTCAGGCAGGTGGGGGAGGAGGGTGCCTGGGGGCTGCAGCCTGGCCCCTCTGGGCTCTGGTGCCCCCAGTGCCCCTGATCTTTCAAAAGAAGCCAAAATGACCCAGAATACACTGCAGTTCAGAATACTGGCAACTCTTTTTTTTTTTAAGAAGATCAGTGTTCTTTAGGGGAACAAAGTGTCCATGGCCCCAGTTTGTCTCCAGGTCACCTGCTCTGCCACATCCGATCTGGTTCTCCCTGTCCTTGTCCTTCCCCTTGATCAGAGTCCGGTGTGCCTGCCTGGCCACAGGCGTCCATCTCGTTTTGAGACGCATCCCCTTCACCGAAGGGCTCGCCTGGCCTTCCCTCGCTGGTAAGCCAGGCCACAGGGGCCACACTCATTTCTGAGCGCAGAGCTTGGGGTGTTTAGGAAGTAGCAGGTGCCCCCCAAATCCTGGAGTCGGCACAGGAGTCCTGAGCCCATTGGCCCCCCAAAGGCCCATGTGGCCGGGGCCGCAGTCAGGCTTGGGGTCAGCCTGCCCGTGGTCCCCAGAGCCCAGCCAGGGGACTCCACCATTTCCCATGGCCGTGCTCTGCAGGACTCAGAGTGGAAGGTGGTGTGCCTCGCCCTCAGGGGAGGGTGCTGATGGGCCTGAAAAGGGGGCTCCACGGGCTCCCAGAAAGGCCAGGAGGATGCGTGGAAACAGCAGTCACCCACAGGCCCCAGGCCCAGGGATAGGGTACAGGAGTCAGGCTGAGGACTTAGGACAAGCACTGGCTTCCGGCGAGGGGAAGAAGGGGGTAGGGAGTGATAAAATCAGGGGGAGGAGAATAGGACATGATTTGTGACATGTACTGAGTGCCCGGCGAGTCCAGGCCCTTGACATCCACTCGGTTAGTCATTCAACAAACACTAGCTGGCCACGTCCTGTGTGCCAGGCCTGGGGCTAAGGTTGAGGACACGGATATAAACACAAGACAACGTAAGTTTTCCTAACGTAGTCCTCACCAAAATCTCATGGAGGGTCTATTACTGTCCCAACCTTACAGGGGAGGAAACTGAGGCACAGACAGGGGACAGAAATAGCCAAGGAGACATAGCACGTGATGGAACACGGATGAGACTTGGGGTCCAACAGTACCCTAAACCGCTCCCAGGCAGGTGCGAGCGAAGCGGACAGAACCGCGGGCCGCCGGGGTGGCCTGGCTCCCTCCTCTCCAGAGAGCCGAGACCAGCAGCGGTTTTCTCCCGGACAACCCCGCTCGGGGTCTAAGTTGTAAGAACGCCTGGCCGCGAGCCTCACCAAAGCTCCCTCTTCATTTTTAAAGACATTAAAGTACTGCTCAGAAGCATCTTTGCTCTTCCTAAATTAGCCCTGGTGCCAGAAACCAGGTAGCTCATCGCTGCCGCAGGAAAGTTCCAGACAGCTGAGGGGCGTTTTGGAGGAGGTAGGAGGTCGGACAATGTGCGCTCGCTGCTTTGGATGATCCCGTAGATGGACATTGGCTCCGAGTGCCTCGCCCCGAGTCAGAGGGCCGTAGATCTGACTCTCTGGGGGTTCCTCCCCCTTCACGTGCCAGCAAGCGAATGGATAGGGTGCCATGACCGTGACCATCCCAATAACCGCAGGCCGCAGGACCCACAGGAGCAGGCTGAGGTCCCCAGGGCCGCAGGAGGGCTGGGCGCCGGTGAGCGAGCCCGGGTACAGCTGGGCCCTCAAAGCCCACAATCACGGGGGGGCTCCAGCCTGGCCTCCCAGGAGACGCGCAGACGCAGACTCTACTGTCTCCATGGGGAACCGGGGGACCGATCATTCTCCAGCCCCTAGCCTCTGCTTCTTCCAGGCTTCACCCTCCAGACCCGCCCATCGGTAGAAGAGCCAGCCAGGAAAATGGGTCAGAAAGAGAGGGCTAGATGTGGGAACACAGGTGGAGGCAGCCCCCTCCCCCAGCATAGACAAAAGAGCTGAGAAACTCAGTTGCAGGTCAGACTCTAAGAAGGACTTCCCAAATGTGGCACTATTCCGCACGAGGACAGGTGAGCAAGGAGGAAAAACGGAAGCTTGTCTCTATATTGTTAAAGCAGACGGTAGTGGTCACTGGATGACATTGCACCTGCCTTCCCTGGACCTCTTCTCCACGTCTTGCCCCTAAGCCTGTAAAATCAGGAACCACCTGCCAATCATCTACCCGGGAAGTGAGTACAGAACAGGTGGAGCCTTGCCAAGTCCAGGAAATCCATTCCCTGCCTCTTCAGAAAATTCTCCAAGGGCCTGGCAGGAAGGGGCAAGGCATCCTCTCAGGTTGGGGACAGGGGTCTTGTCGGCCCAGGGGACAGACACAGTGAGTACAAGTTTCGGCCCTTGCCAGGCAGCGGTACCAAAAATGAGGGGAAAGGGAAATAGGTGAGGTTTTCTCTGAACACCTCAAGTAGTGTGGGAAAGGCTGAACTCTGTCCAGCTTCATGTGTGCTTTGTGGTTTCATGGATTTAAATTTTTTTATTTTTTTAGTGTTTATCTATTTGAGAGAGAGAGAGAGAGAGCATGGAAGCGAGCAAGGAGGGTCAGAGAGAGGGAGACACAGAATTGGAAGGCAGGCTCCAGGCTCTGAGGTGTCAGCACAGAGCCCAACGCAGGACTCGAATTCACCAACTGTGAGATCACAACCTGAGCCAAAGTCAGATGCTTAACCGAATGAGTCAACCAGGTGTCCTGGTTTTTTGGATTTTAAGGGACACGTAGGCGAGGGAGTGCTGTCAGGTTTTAAGCTCAGGGCCTCCAAGCACCTGCTTGGCGCTGGGGTCAGGGTATGGTGGGTGGGTGGCAAGCCCACCGGGGTCCTGTGTCACCCCAGTGGCCACATGGCCAGTGGCTTGATGCCGTCTGAACCCGTGTTGCCGACCTGGCGCTCCAGGCTCCGTCTTCTGCACGTCTTCCAAAGGGGCCGTGACTGCGGGCTCCGGCAAAGCATCTCCATGCAACGCAGCGGCTCTTACCAGGCCATAAAATGTTACTTTCTCACATTATAATGCAGAATTTTAAAAATGAGAATTCAGTTTCTGGCTGGAGAAGTGGTGACAGGGGGGCTCCCTGCCGCTGCCCACGGGCAGGGAGTTTTGACCGTACTTGGCTGGCAGAGCAGGGCTGGGCTGAGAACAGAGGGGCCGCAGGGCAGAAGCATGGGGGCACCCGTAGCAGCCACACTGTGTGCTCCCTGCCATCTAGGTGTGGAGGCCAGGGACGCCCCTAATCATCCTCCCCGGCGCAGGACAGCCCCCACGACAAA
>PJEM01015323.1:0-16525 GCA_004023845.1 Helogale parvula | reverse complement strand
AGTTTTCCGACATACTGAGCAAGCAGTTAATAAATTTTTAACCTCATAAGAATTAAAAATAATAGGATTAGAATTTAGTGCTAGGAGGTGTGGTTTGGGTTTTGGTGATTCTAGTTAAATTCTGTATTGATTAAAAATTCTGTCCATCAAGCATTAACCCGACATCAACCCTTTGTAGTATATGCTCGACAAGAATATTGACTAATAAGTCCAGCTACAATTGAATTGACTGGGACGGGGCCTCTGACGGCCAATGGTGAGTGGAAGCATCCCCCAAAAAAATAAACCACTAAAGGCATGACAGTGCAGTTATGTTGGGTCACGGGCTAGAATGGAATTAATCCATCGTGATGTCTTATTTAAGGGGAACGAGTGGGCGAGTTACAGTATATGGCCCTGAGGTAGGAACCAGATGCCAGTTATAGATTCACATTAGCTACCCCCAAGTTAAAATGGGCTCAGAGCGAGAAGAGGGACACGTATTGGGCGGGTTGATGATTTCACGGAGGATGGTAGATCAAGGGACAACAAGTAGCAGGGGATAGTCATTTGGACTAGAAAGGTCTATGACGGAAATGGGGTATGTACCGCCAGTGAATAATATGTGCTATGCCAATTAAAGAATTGAACTTGGATATGAATCATTCGTGGGGGGAAAGAGTTCATGTGAAGGGAGAATTATCATGTTTTATGTACTTGGCCAGTATCTAATGTGCATGCTTATAAGCATGGGGAGGACGTTTAATGTTGATTAAACATAGTATGTCCTATGTACTTTATTAATTATTAGTTCTGGTCCATTACTGTAATGGGGTCGTGCATTAATGTACTATGTACATAGCCGTTCTTTCGTCAAAAAAAATTAATAGGGACATAAAAGTCAAAATTTAGGGAACTGGTCGAAGAAGATGCAGGGAGTAGTTTAAGAAGTAATATCAGCTTTGGGAGTTGATGGTGGAGCGCGTTGCTTCCTCCTTGATAGCTGCTCTAAGAAGAAATGTTTCTTCATTTTTGGTTTACAAGACCAGAGTAATGTTTATACTATTAGGGCTTATCATTTTAGGAGTTTGTTTTCTATTAAGCCGGTGAGGGGGAGGATGAGGAGAATAATGGAGAAGTAGAGGATTGATGCCAGTTGTCCGATGATGATGAATGGGGGTTCGACTGGTTGTCCTCCAATTCATGTTAGTGTGAATAGGTCTGCTACTAGGATTCAGAAGAGACATTGGCTTAGGGGTCGGAATATTATACTTCGCTGTTTAGATGTGTGAAGAATAGGGAGGATGATTAGGATTAGGATGGAGGAGATTAGTGCTAGGACCCCTCCGAGTTTATTTGGAATAGATCGGAGGATGGCGTAGGCAAATAGGAAGTATCATTCTGGTTTAATGTGGGGAGGAGTACTTAAGGGGTTGGCGGGTGTGTAGTTGTCAGGGTCTCCTAGAAGGTCAGGGGAAAATAAAACTAGTGTCATAAAGGTTAGAAAGAGGATAAAAAGGCCAAGGATGTCTTTGATTGAGTAGTACGGGTGGAAGGGGATTTTGTCGGAGTCTGAGATTAGGCCAGTAGGATTATTGGAGCCTGATTCATGCAGGAAGAGTAGGTGAACTGTAGCAAGTGCAGTGATGATGAAGGGAAGGATGAAGTGGAATGCGAAGAATCGTGTTAGGGTAGCTTTGTCTACTGAGAATCCGCCTCAGATCCATTCGACCAGATTAGTGCCTACGTAGGGGATAGCGGAGAGAAGGTTAGTAATGACCGTGGCACCTCAGAAGGATATTTGCCCTCATGGTAGGACGTATCCTATGAATGCTGTGGCTATAACTGTAAATAATAGGAGTACTCCAATGTTTCATGTTTCGAAGAAGGTATAGGATCCGTAGTACACGCCTCGTCCTACGTGAAGGAACAGGCAGATAAAGAATATAGAAGCCCCATTTGCATGTATATATCGGATTAGTCATCCATAATTTACGTCACGACAGATGTGTGCTACGGAGGAAAAGGCTGTTGTGGTATCTGGCGTATAATGTATGGCTAGAAATAGACCGGTAAGAATTTGTATAATTAGGCAAATTCCTAAGAGGGATCCAAAGTTTCATCATGCTGAGATATTAGAAGGGGTTGGAAGGTCGATAAATGAGTGGTTAATGATTTTGATTAGAGGATGGGATTTACGGGTGTTGGTCATTATGTTTTTATAGTTGAATTACAACGATGGTTTTTCATATCATTGGTCGTGGTTAAATTCCATGTAAAAATAATGATATATGTTGCATACGTATTAAGTATATTGTTTGTTTTAGGGTTTGTTGGGTTTTCTTCTAAACCGTCTCCTATTTATGGAGGGCTTAGTTTGATTGTTAGTGGGGGAGCTGGGTGTGGGGTTGTATTGTACTTTGGGGGATCGTTTTTGGGGTTAATAGTGTTTTTGATTTATTTAGGTGGAATGATGGTTGTATTCGGGTACACGACGGCTATGGCTACGGAGGAGTATCCTGAGATCTGGGGAAGTAGTTTTGTAGTTTGGGGGTTCGTGGTGCTGGGGGTTTTGGCAGAGGCATTGATGATGTTTTTAGGGATGTTGTTTGATGGGGTGGAGATTGTAGTTGAGTTTAATAGTATAGAAGATTGGGCAGTGCTAGGGGGTGATGAGTTGGGACTCGTTCGTGAGGATTCAATAGGTGTGGCTGCTATATATAGTTATGGCAGTTGGTTGATAGTGGTGGCGGGATGGTCTTTGTTAACTAGCATTTTTATTGTAATTGAGATTACTCGTGGAAATAGAGTGTGAGGGGAAGGGTTAGGATGGAAGACAGGAGAAATGATAGAAAGTAAAGTTTGATTAGGCCTTTTTGGTTAGAAGTGAGGGAAGAAGCTTTAGTTTGGAGATTGGAGGTTAATTTAGGGATAGCTATTTCCAGTCAAATAAGGTCGAGTAGAGTGGATGCTGATTTTTGGCTTATCAGGAGGCCGAGATTAGGGTATAGGCGGTGGATTGTGGTTGGGAAGTACCCTAGTATATTGGAGAATTTAGATAGGTTGAGGTAATATTTAGTCTTTAGATTCAGGGAGAGTTGGTTGAGTTCTATAGCGATTGTGAATCCTATGATAGTGATAAGTAGGGCCGTGATTTTGAGGTATGTGGGTATGGTGAGGATAGGGGTGTTGGTAGGAGGGATGTTGTTGGCTAGTAGAAATCCTGCGATGATGCTGCCGATTAATAGGCGTTTAATTGAGTTTATTAGGTAGGGGTTGTTTTCGTTTATGGCTATTAGGGGAGGGAATCGGGGTTGGCCTATGAGTGCGAAAAAGATGATTCGTGTGCTGTAGACTGCTGTGAGGGATGTGGCAATGAGAGTAATAATTAGGGCTCAGGCGTTGGTATATGACGTGTTTATAGATTCAATAATGAGATCTTTAGAATAGAATCCAGTCAAGAAGGGTGTGCCTGTTAGGGCAAGACTGCCTACAGTTAAGGAAGTTGAGGTGAATGGAAGGGCTTTAAATAGGCCCCCTATTTTGCGAATGTCTTGTTCGTCATTTAAGTTGTGAATGATAGAGCCGGAGCATATGAATAGTATAGCTTTGAAGAATGCGTGGGTACAGATGTGGAGAAATGCTAGGTGAGGTTGATTAATTCCAATTGTTACTATTATTAGGCCCAGTTGGCTGGATGTGGAGAATGCAATAATTTTTTTGATGTCATTTTGGGTGAGGGCACAGATAGCGGTGAATAGGGTGGTGATTGCTCCTAAGCATAGGGCTAGGGTTTGAATTGCTTTATTATTTTCTATTAGGGGGTAGAAGCGGACTAGGAGGAAAATTCCTGCTACTACTATGGTACTAGAATGTAGTAGGGCTGATACAGGTGTAGGACCTTCTATAGCTGATGGTAGTCAAGGGTGTAAGCCGAATTGAGCTGATTTTCCGGTTGCTGCTAGAAGGAGTCCTAGGAGAGGTAGAAGTGCAATGTCTGTGGAGAATAGTTGTTGGAGGTCCCATGAGTTGGAGTGAAGTAAGAATCAGGCTATAGTTAGGACGAAACCAATGTCTCCGATCCGGTTGTATAGGATGGCTTGAAGAGCTGCTGTGTTAGCGTCTGCTCGGCCATGTCATCAGCCAATTAGAAGGAAGGATATAATTCCTACCCCCTCTCAGCCAACAAATAGTTGGAATAGGTTGTTGGATGTTACTAGAATTATTATAGTGATTAAGAATGTTAATAAATATTTGAAGAAGCGATTGATATGTGGGTCAGAGTGTATGTATCATATTGAGAATTCTATAATGGACCAGGTAACGAATAGGGCTACTGGTGTAAAGAGTATTGAGAAATGGTCTAGTTTAAAGCTTATTGTGAGTTTAAATGTTTGGATCGTTAGTCAATGTCAGTTGGAAATGACTAACTCATAGTTGGAGTTAATGAATGCTAGCAGGGGGACAAGGGATAGTGTGAGGGCACAGATGATAGAGGTTTTTACATAGTTAGGGTAATTGGGGGTTTTATATAGGCTGGTCAGGCTGATGAAAATTGGGAAGGTGAGTGCGATTAGAGATATCAGGGTTAGAGAGGATAATATGTTGATTACTTTTATTTGGAGTTGCACCAATTTTTTGGTTCCTAAGACCAATGGATTACTTCTATCCTATAAAAGTCGAGGAAGCCGTGAGTGTTGTCACGGTAGCGAGAATTAGCAGTTCTTGCATTTCTTTCTCGGTAAATAAGGGGAGGTTATCCTCTATTTCTAGATTCACAATCTGGTGTTTTGTTTAAACTATATTTACAATATATTTCTCCTAGGATGAATATAGGATTTGCGGATAGGAGGATTAGGGGGAGAAGGTGTATTAGTATGAGTATGTTTTCTCGTGTGAAGGAGGGAATGATGTTGGAGGTGTGGTATGTAAGTTTCCCCCGTTGGGTTATTATAAGTATGTACAGTGAATATAGAGCTGTGATTAGCATGTTCAGGCCTATTATAATAATTGTGATATTAGATCATGAGAATGAGGATATGATAATTAGTAGTTCTCCAATTAGGTTAATTGTGGGTGGTAGCGCTAGGTTGGTTAGGCTAGCTAAGACTCATCAGGTTGCCATTAGGGGGAGGATAGATTGTAGGCCCCGGGCCAGAATTATGGTTCGGCTGTGGATGCGTTCATAATTAGTGTTAGCGAGGCAGAATAGTATGGATGAGGTTAGGCCGTGGGCGATTATTAGCGCTGTGGCTCCTATGAAGCTTCAGGGTGTTTGGATTATAATAGCTACGATTACTAAGGCTATATGGCTGACTGAGGAGTAAGCGATTAAGGATTTTAGGTCGGTTTGGCGTAGGCAGATTGAGCTTGTTATGATCATGCCTCACAGGGATAGTATAATAAATGGATATGCTATGGAGGTTGTAGTGGGGTGTAGTATGACGGAGATTCGTATTATTCCGTACCCGCCTAGTTTTAGTAGGATTGCTGCTAGGACTATTGAGCCGGCGATAGGGGCTTCTACGTGTGCTTTGGGTAATCAAAGGTGTAGGCCATATAGGGGCATTTTTACTATGAATGCTATAATGCATGCTAATCATGTGATATTGCTGGTTCAAGTAATGTTTAAGTTGTTAGATTGATACATCGAGATTATGAAGTTTAGCGTTCCTGTGGATTTTTGGATATATATTAGGGCCACTAGAAGGGGCAGGGATCCAATTAGTGTGTAAAATAGGAAGTAGAGGCCTGCGCTTAAGCGTTCGGCCTGATTACCTCATCGGGTAATAATAATTAGTGTGGGGATGAGCGTGGCTTCAAAAAGGATATAAAATAGGATTAGTTCAGAGGCGGAGAAGGTCATAATCAGGAGTGACTGTAGGATGATGAGTGTTAGGATAAATAGTTTTTTTCGGATTAGAGGTTCTTTGGTTAGGTGATTTTGGCTTGCTATGATTATGAGGGGGAAGAGTCATGCTGTTAAGATCAATAAGGGGGAGGATAGTGGGTCCGAGAAGAAAGTTAGTGAAAATGTGAGGGCGTTTTGGTTTGTTTGGTTTAATGTAAATAGAACAATTATGCTAATTATCAATCCGTGGATGGAAGAATTGGTTCAGATTATTGAGGCTTGAGAGAATCATATTAAAGGGGCAAGTGATATTGTGGGTAAGATGACTTTTAGCATTGAAGTATGTTGAGGTTTTGAACGTAATCTAGGCCATAGGTGTTTGATACTATAACTAGCAGTGCTAACCCTACTGCTGCTTCGCATGCAGCGAATACTAGGAGGATAACGGGAATTATGTGCGATAAGGAAAAGTGGGTGTCTAGGGTTGTTAGGGTAGTTAAGATAAATATGGATAGTATTATACCTTCTAGGCATAAGAGGGATGATATTAGGTGGGATCGATAGATATATATTCCTAATAGAGATGTGATGAAAGCTAGGAGAATGTTTAGGGTGATAATAGGCATTTTGGTAATTATGATTTATCATAATCTAGTGAGTCGAAATCACTTGTTTTGTTGGTTAAACTAATTACCATATTCTATTCATTCTAGGCCTTTTTGAAGTCATTCGTATGCTAGACCCAGGATTAGGATTGAGAGTAATAAAAGAGCTATAATAAGTATTAGTTTGAGATTGTTGGTTTGTGATGCTCAGGGGAGGGGGAGGAGGAGGGCAATTTCTAGGTCGAATAGAAGGAACGTGATGGCAACAAGGAAAAATTTTAGAGAGAAAGGTAGTCGGGCGGAGTCTATAGGGTCAAACCCACATTCGTAGGGATTAGCCTTTTCTGTGTAGATGTTTAGCTGAGGTAGTCAGAATGCTACTAAGATTATTAAGAGTGCGAGTAGGACATTAAGGGATAGGGCAAGGACGAGATTAATTACTCTCTCCTAGATTGGGGCTAGGGCCTACTGATTGGAAGTCAGTTGTACTAATTAATACTAAGGGAGCAGGATCCTCATCAGTAAATAGAAACGTAGAGGAATAGTCATACTACGTCCACAAAGTGTCAGTATCATGCTGCGGCTTCAAATCCAAAGTGGTGGTTAGATGTGAAGTGGAAATTTAGTTGGCGGATTAGACATACTAGGAGGAAGGTTGATCCAATGATGACGTGAAGGCCGTGGAATCCTGTGGCTATAAAGAAAGTTGAGCCATAGATTCCGTCTGAGATGGTGAATGATGTATCTAGATACTCTGAGGCTTGTAAGAGGGTGAAGTAGAGTCCTAGGGTGATGGTGATAGACAGAGCTTGGACTATATGTATTCGATTACCTTCTATTAAACTGTGATGGGCTCAGGTGATTGAGACACCTGATGCTAGTAAAACAGAGGTGTTTAGAAGGGGTACTTCTAACGGGTCGAGAGGTTTAATCCCAACTGGGGGTCAGCAACCTCCTAGTTCGGGGGTTGGGGCTAAGCTGGAGTGATAGAAGGCTCAGAAGAAGCCAGCGAAAAAGAATACTTCTGAGACGATAAATAAGATTATACCATATCGTAACCCTTTTTGGACGATCGTTGTGTGGTGGCCTTGGAAGGTGCCTTCTCGGATGATGTCTCGTCACCATTGATATATTGTTAGAACATTAGTGAGTATGCCCAGTGAGAGAAGGGTTTTGGAGTTGAAGTGGAATCATATCGCTAGGCCAGATGTTATAAGTAGGGCGGAGAGGGCTCCTGTGAGGGGTCATGGGCTGGGGTTAACTATATGGTATGCGTGGGTTTGGTGGGTCATTAGGTATTATCATGTAGATAGAGGCTGACTAGGAGGGTAAAGACGTAGGCCTGAATTAGAGCTACGGCAAATTCAAGCATTGTGAGTAGGACTAGGATGATGAAGGTGATTGTGGCTGCTGGGGGGCTGATGGAAGTTAGGATCAAGGTGGCCCCTCCGATTAAGTGTATGAGTAAGTGACCAGCTGTAATATTTGCAGTTAATCGGACGGCTAGTGCTATGGGTTGAATGAACAGGCTAATTGTTTCGATGATGATAAGTATGGGGATTAGGGGGATTGGAGTGCCCTGGGGCAGGAAGTGGGCTAAAGATGACTTAATTTTGTGACGGAGTCCTATAATTACTGCTCCGGCTCAGAGGGGGATAGCTATCCCTAAGTTTATGGATAGTTGAGTGGTGGGTGTAAAAGAGTGGGGAAGTAGACCTAGTAGGTTTGTTGATCCGATGAATATAATGAGGGAGACTAGTATAAGTGACCAGGTTCGTCCTTTTGGGTTGTGTATTGTCATTAGCTGTTTTAGGATAAGTTGAATTAGCCATTGTTGAAACGATGTTAAGCGGTTGTTGACTAGTCGGTTAGATGAAGGGAATAAAATAGTGGGCATGGAGATAATCAGAATGATGATAGGTAGGCCTATGAGGGTTGGGGTAATGAAAGAGGTGAATAGATTTTCGTTCATTTGTTTTCTCAAGGGGTTTTATGCTTAAGTAGCTTGGTATCTTTTGGTGAGGGGGTGGGGTGGTACTGGTGATTTGAGATTTTGGGTTGAAGTAATACAAATAGGGCAAAGAATATAGATATAATAGTGACGAGTCATGTGGATGTATTTAACTGGGGCATGTCACTACGAGGAGGGTAGTGCTCCTAGTCTTCAACTTAAAAGGCTGATGCTGATTAGCTTCGTAGTGTGTTAGATCATAGATAGGGATCAATCTTCGAAGTGTTTAAATGGTACTAATTCAAGGACGATTGGTATAAAGCTGTGGTTGGATCCACAGATTTCAGAGCATTGTCCGTAAAACAACCCTGGGCGTGTTGATATTAGTGTGGCCTGGTTCAGTCGGCCTGGAATTGCGTCTGTTTTTAGTCCTAGTGAGGGGACGGCTCAGGAGTGGAGGACGTCTTCGGATGAGATTAGTATGCGGACTGGAAGTTCTATAGGAAGAACCACTCGATTATCAACTTCTAGGAGGCGTAACTCTCCTGGTTTTAGGTCTGATGTTGGGACTATATAGGAGTCGAAATTTAAATCCTCATAGTCTGTATATTCATAGCTTCAGTATCATTGGTGGCCTAGTGTTTTGACTGTTAGCGATGGGTCGTTGATCTCATCTATTATATAGAGAATTCGTAGCGAGGGAAGGGCAATTAGGACGAGAATAATAGCAGGTAAGATTGTTCAGATTGTTTCAACTTCTTGTGCATCTATAGTACTTGTATGTGTAAGTTTGGTGGTCAATATAAGGGAGATAATATATAGGACTAGGGAGCTAATCAGGAATACAATTATGAGAGTGTGGTCGTGGAAATGTAGGAGTTCTTCTATAATGGGTGATGAAGCATCTTGGAATCCTAGTTCGAATGGGTATGCCATAAAGATATAAAGGACTTCAACCTATAAATCAACTTTGACAAAGTTATGTAATATTTTTACTAATATCTTATCAAGAAAGTCATAAAGGTTATGGGGCTGGCTTGAAACTAGCTTTAGGAGGTTCGACTCTTCCCTTTCTTGCACTATGCTTTCACGTACGCAGGTTCTTCAAATGTGTGGTAAGGAGGGGGGCATCCATGAAGTCACTCTAGGTTTGTTGCTGTTAACTCCACGGCTAAGACTTCTCGTTTTGATGCGAAAGCCTCTCAGGTTATAAAAATTATGATTATTACAGCTGTTAAGGAGATAAATGAGCCTATAGACGATACAGTGTTTCATGCTGTATATGCGTCGGGGTAGTCAGAGTATCGTCGGGGTATACCGGATAGGCCTAGGAAGTGCTGTGGGAAGAATGTCAGATTAACTCCTACAAATATTACGGTGAAGTGAATTTTTGCTCATAGGTCGTCTAATGTGTAGCCAGAGAATAGGGGGAATCAATGGACAAAGCCCCCTATGATAGCGAATACAGCTCCTATTGATAGGACATAGTGGAAGTGGGCTACTACATAATAAGTGTCATGGAGTACAATGTCAAGGGATGAGTTGGCTAGTACGATGCCTGTGAGGCCTCCCACGGTGAATAGGAAAATAAAGCCAAGAGCCCATAGTATGGCAGGAGACCATTTAATATTCCCTCCGTGCAGGGTTGCTAGTCAGCTAAAGACTTTTACTCCAGTAGGGATGGCAATAATTATTGTGGCGGATGTAAAGTATGCTCGGGTATCTACGTCTATTCCCACTGTGAATATGTGGTGCGCCCATACGATGAAGCCTAAAAAGCCAATAGATATTATGGCCCAGACTATCCCCATGTAGCCAAATGGCTCTTTTTTACCTGAGTAATAGGTGACAATGTGGGAAATCATACCGAATCCAGGTAGAATTAGGATATAGACTTCAGGGTGCCCAAAAAATCAAAACAGGTGTTGGTAGAGGATAGGGTCACCCCCTCCTGCCGGGTCAAAGAATGTTGTATTTAAGTTTCGGTCAGTTAAAAGTATGGTAATTCCGGCAGCGAGGACAGGGAGAGATAGAAGGAGCAGAACGGCTGTGATTAAGACGGATCACACGAATAGGGGAGTTTGGTATTGTGATATGGCAGGGGGTTTTATGTTGATAATAGTAGTAATGAAATTAATCGCTCCTAGAATAGATGAAACACCTGCTAAGTGAAGTGAAAAGATGGTCAGGTCTACAGAGGCCCCAGCATGTGCGAGGTTTCCTGCTAATGGGGGGTAGACTGTTCAGCCAGTCCCTGCTCCGGCTTCTACTATAGAGGAAGCCAGCAGGAGGAGAAAGGAAGGGGGTAAGAGCCAGAAGCTCATGTTGTTCATTCGAGGGAATGCTATATCTGGGGCTCCAATTATTAACGGGACGAGTCAGTTTCCGAAGCCACCAATTATGATAGGTATTACTATAAAGAAAATTATTACAAAGGCGTGTGCGGTTACAATGACGTTATAGATCTGATCATCTCCTAAGAGAGTTCCGGGTTGACCTAGTTCAGCTCGAATTAGTAGACTTAGTGCTGTGCCTACTATTCCAGCTCAGGCACCAAATAAGAGGTACAGGGTGCCAATATCTTTATGATTGGTTGAGAATAATCAACGGTTGATGAACATAGGTAGGTGGTAGAATGGCTGAGCAAGCATTAGACTGTAAATCTAAAGACAGAGGTTGATTCCTCTTTTTACCAAGTCCTGAGGTGAATAGTCATATTGAATTGCAAATTCAAAGGAGCAGCTTCAACTCTGCCGGGGCTTCTCCCGCCTTTTTTCCCAACGGCGGGAGAAGTGGATTGAAGCCAGTTGATTTAGGCACTTAGCTGTTAACTAAGTTGTTGTGGGTTAAAGTCCCATCAGTCTAGGGAGAATGGATTTGGTTAAGGGCTTAGCTTAATAAAAGTGGCTGATTTGCATTCAGTTGATGTAAGAGTGGGTCTTACAGTCCTTAGAGCAGGGGCTAAGTATACATGTACTTGCTTAGAGCTTTGAAGGCTCTGGGTCTTGGCTTAACCTAAGCCCCTAGTTTAGGACGGATAGGAGAGGTGTTAAGGGTAGAGAGAGCGTTGATATTGTAATAAAAGTGGGAATGAGAGGGATAGGTTTTGAGCTTTCGAACTGTCATTTTATTTTAATGTTGTTGGAGGATGGGAATAGGGTCAGGGATGTGGAATAGATAAGTCGTATGTAGAAGTATAAGCTTAAGAGGGCTATGATGGCTATTGAAGTTGGAAGGATAATATTGTTATTTATAATAAGTTCTTTTATGATGGTTCATTTGGGGGAGAATCCGGCTAGAGGGGGCAGTCCGCCTAGTGATATGAGTACGGTGAGGGTTAAGGAGGTGAGTAGGGGTGATTTATTTCATGTGCTGGATAGTGATAATGTAGTGGTTTTTTTGTTGAAGTAAAATAGTATAAATATGCTAGTTGTGAGAATCAGGTAAATGATTAGGTTAAATAGGGTTAGTGAGGGGTTGAATGGAATGATTGCTGTTATTCATCCTATGTGAGCAATTGATGAGTATGCTAAGATTTTTCGTAGTTGGGTTTGGTTAAGGCCGCCTCAGCCTCCGAGTGCAATAGATATAATTGCTATGGGTACAATTAATGTGGGGTTGATTGAGGGGGCGATTTGGAGTATAATCGAAATGGGGGCAATTTTTTGTCATGTAAGTAAGAGTAATCCTGATATGAGCGTAGTTCCTTGGGTGACTTCTGGTACTCAGAAGTGGAAGGGGGCGAGTCCTATTTTTATGGACAGTGCTAAGACAAGTATGAGGGATGTAATTTGGTTGTGGTTGTGGGAGATGGTTCATTGTCCCGAGCAGATAAAGTTAATGATGATACCCATTATTAGGATTATGGATGCTGTGGCTTGGATGAGGAAATATTTAGTTGCAGCTTCTGTTGAGCGGGGGGAAGTTTTGCTAGTGAGGATGGGGATAATAGATAGTATACTTATTTCTAGGCCTACTCAGATTAGTACTCAGTGAGAGCTGAATAGAGTGATTAGTGTTCCTGAGAACAGGGTGAGGTAGATGATGGAGGCTGCTAAGGGATTGATTAGTACGGGAAGGGTATGAACCAACATTTTCGGGGTATGGGCCCGATAGCTTGCTTAGCTGACCTTACTGGATATAGAATTAGGTGTATTAGGTGGCACGGAGAATTTTGGATTCTTAGGATTAGGTTCGAGTCCTATAGTTCTAGAAATAAGAGGGTTTATCCTCTATTATTTACTCTATCAAAGTAACTCTTTTATCAGACATATTTCTTAGGTTTGAGGGGGGATGCTTGCTATGATGGCGGGTAGGGAGATGTGTCATATACATAGAGCTAACGTTATGGGTAGGAAGTTTTTTCATAAGAGGTGCATGAGTTGGTCGTATCGGAATCGAGGGTAGGAGGCTCGGATTCATAGAAATGAAGAAGTTAGGATTAGGGTTTTTAGTATGAAGCTGAAAGTAAAGGTCTCGGGGATGGGTGGGTTCAGGAGGGCTCCTATAAATAGAATTGTAGTGAGGGCATTTATTATAATAATATTAGTGTATTCTGCTATGAAAAATAGGGCGAATGGCCCAGCGGCGTATTCTACGTTGAACCCGGAGACGAGTTCTGATTCTCCTTCTGTGAGGTCGAAGGGGGCTCGGTTGGTCTCGGCTAATGTAGAGATGAATCATATTATTGCTAGGGGTCAGGCTGGTAGGAGTAGTCAGATGAATTGTTGGGTTATGATTAAGGTGGAGAGGGTGAATGATCCGTTTATTAATAGGATTGACAGGAGGATGATGGCTAGGGTGACTTCGTAGGAGATTGTTTGTGCTACGGCTCGTAGAGCTCCAAATAGGGCGTATTTGGAGTTGGATGCCCATCCTGATCATAGGATTGCGTATACGGTTAGACTTGATGTTGCAAGGATAAACAGGAGGCCCATGTTCATGTTGATTAGGGGTTCAGGCATTGGTAAGGGGATTCATATTGTAAGCGCCAGGGTAAGAGCGAGGGAGGGAGCGATGGTGAATAGTATAATTGAGGATGTAAGGGGTTTTAGGGGTTCTTTGGTGAAGAGTTTCATGGCATCTGCGAATGGTTGGAGTAGTCCATAGGGTCCTACTACATTTGGACCTTTCCGGAGTTGTATGTAGCCTAGTATTTTTCGTTCTGTTAGGGTGAGGAAGGCTATTGCTAATATTACGGGGATGATTAGGAGGAGGAAGTTGACTAAGAACATTGGTTGTTAAGAAGAGGAGTTGAACCTCTGGGTATAAAGTTTTAAGTCTTATGCAATTGCCGGGCTCTGCCATCTTAACAAGCCCTAGTTCTAGGGTGGGTTTAGTAGCGTTTTATTGGATTTAGATTGTTTCATCTTTTGGTTGGAGGCATGGTTGGTATATTGGCCTTATTTTCCTTGTCCTTTCGTACTGGGGAAAATGCTTAATAGATAGAAACCGACCTGGATTTCTCCGGTCTGAACTCAGATCACGTAGGACTTTAATCGTTGAACAAACGAACCGTTAATAGCTGCTGCACCATTTGGATGTCCTGATCCAACATCGAGGTCGTAAACCCTGACTGTCGATATGAACTCTTGAGTAGGATTGCGCTGTTATCCCTAGGGTAACTTGTTCCGTTGATCAAGTAGATTGGGTCAATAGGTGATTCAAAATTTAGACTGGTGTGTCTTGATTAGTATCATTCGGAGGTTAATTTATGCTCCGAGGTCACCCCAACCAAAATTTTTAATCCATTAGCAGGTGTTTGTGTGTCCGTGGAGTAGAGTGTTGTTGTGTGCTTGGATTAATAGATTTAAGCTCCATAGGGTCTTCTCGTCTTATTTGGTCATCCCCGCCTCTTCACGGGGAGGTCAATTTCACTGATTGGAAGTAAGAGACAGTTAAACCCTCGTTAAGCCTTTCATACAAGTCCCTATTTAGGGAACAAGTGATTATGCTACCTTTGCACGGTCAGGATACCGCGGCCGTTGAACAAATGTCACTGGGCAGGCAGTGCCTCTAATACTTTTTATGCTAGAGGTGATGTTTTTGGTAAACAGGCGGGGTTGGTGTTTGCCGAGTTCCTTTTACTTCTTTTAATCTTTCCCGTGAGTGCGCATGCCGGTGTTGGGTTAACAGGGCAGTTTAATAGGAATTGAGGTTTGTGGAGGTGGCTATAGGGTTGTTAACTATCAGTGAGTTATTCGGTCTGATATAGGCTTATGCGGGGAGAAATTAATTCTTGTTACTAATATTAACATTGTTTCTTCTATAGAGGTATAGATTGGTCCAGTGTGGGATTAAGAGGTCATAGTTAGTTAGGGTATTAAGTTGGGTATAGGTTAGGTTAAGCTTAAACGCTTTTTTAATTGGTGGCTGCTTTTAGGCCTACTATGTGAGGTTGGTAAGTTACTCTTTAATAAAGGTTGTGTCCTTTGTCTAAGGAGCTGTCCCTTCTTAGATTAACAATTAAATTTACATTAAGATTTTTATTGCGTTAGGTAAATTTAAAGTTGAACTTAAATTCTGATCTGGACAACCAGCTATCACCAGGCTCGGTAGGCTTTTCACCTCTACTTACAAATCATCCCACTATTTTGCCACATAGATGGGTTTGTTCTAGTTAACTGTTTGTAAGTAGCTCGCTTGGTTTCGGGGTTCTTGGCTTCAATTCTTTTTGTCAAGTTTTTTCTAGTTAAGTCATTATGCAAAAGGTAAAAGTTCTAGTCTTTGCTGTTTTATACTGTTGGGTTATTCTTTCATCTTTCCCTTACGGTACTTTGTCTATAGCTCCAGGTCATAATTTCTATCTCCTATACTTTTATGGAGTAAATGTTTTGGTTAATAGGGTGTGTGTTGGTTGAGTTTGGGGTTTGTTGGGCTAGTGTTGGTTCAAAATGTTCAAGTGTATGAAATCTTCTGGGTGTAAGCCAGGTGCTTTGGCCTTAAGCTACATTCTGATTACTCCAAGCACACTTTCCAGTATGCTTACCTTGTTACGACTTGTCTCTTCTCATATGATTGGTAAATAATTATATATGGGCGTTTGGTTTAATTTATATTTGAAGAGGGTGACGGGCGGTGTGTGCGTGCTTTATTGCCCTATTCAGCTAGGCTCTCTATTCTTAGCTTACTACTAAATCCGCCTTTGGCCTTTAGATTTCATAAAGGGTATCGTGGTTTATTCTAGGGTTAGAAAATGTAGCCCATTTCTTCCCACCCCATAGGCTACACCTTGACCTAACGTTTTTATGTAATATGTTTATGCTTACTATGAGGCCTTGGTAGGGTTTGCTGAAGATGGCGGTATATAGGCTGGTTTGTGCTAGGGGTGGTGAGGTTTAGCGGGGTTTATCGATTACAGAACAGGCTCCTCTAGAGGGATGTAAAGCACCGCCAAGTCCTTTGAGTTTTTAGCTATTGCTAGTAGTACTCTGGCGAATGTTCTTGTTTGTTGATAATTAATGTTTAGGGCTAAGCATAGTGGGGTATCTAATCCCAGTTTGGGCCTTAGCTATCGTGGATTCAGAGATATCTAGGACTACTTTCGTGAGTTATTTTAGTGTATACCAGGGCTTTTTACAGCTTAGTATATATTTAGTCTTATTTTGTTGCCACTCTTAACCACGTTTTACGCCGTGTTTTATTGACTAGGGTTAATCGTATGACCGCGGTGGCTGGCACGAAATTTACCAACCCTGGAGGTATAGTATGACTTAGTCAAACTTTCGTTTATACTGCTTAATTTTAATTACTGCTGTATCCCGTGGGGGTGTGGTTGAGCAAGACGTTGTGAGCTGCATATAAATAGCGAGCTTGATATCGGCACCTTTTGATCAGAGAAATGATATAGAGGGCATTCTCACTGGGGCGGGGATGCTTGCATGTATAAGTCTACTATGAGCCAATAAAAAGGCCAGGACCAAACCTTTATGTTTATGGGGTCTGGGTGAACCCATCTAAGCATTTTCAGTGCTTTGCTTTGGTTAAGCTACATTAACGGGGAAAAAGGTGTTGTTTTATTTACATGAGAGTAGTTGGATTGAGTATTATGTAAGTATTATTCAGGGTTATAGGGTAGGGTTTTAATTGAGGTTTTTGATTGGTTAATGAGTTTGTGGGTTTTAAGGGAAGGAGGGGGGG